>JAQGBA010001824.1:0-11995 GCA_034698125.1 Prionchulus punctatus | reverse complement strand
CAGCCGCTTTCCTGGACAAGCACTGTTCCACTTCGAGTTACGCTACATACACGTTTCAAATCTTCGTTCTGTCCGTTCCGTATTGATCGGCGGACGGATTAATGCACGTACTAGACGCTCTGTCTCGTTGGCAGTTCAAGTGTTTGTAGCACTAACCAGTTTTTTCGGCGCGAAAACGCAAAATAAAGGATGAACACTTTTTATCATCCTTTATAGCACCAAAACTGGTAGAATTGTGTGCGTGACATATGATGGTTTCTTTAGATAATAAGGGTCAATAAAGATAACTGAGTCTGAGTTTGATATAAGACTTAATGTCAATCAAGACAACACTATTTATTTGCTTGAATATAGGATGGTGGTGGTGTCTGTGGTACTTGACCATCACTGGCTGGATAGCTGTTCTGAAATGGTTCACAGGGCCCTGATTTCCATTGGTTTGTCGGCGGTGGATAAGCGTTCGGCGTAGCTATGCCGTATGGCATTAACGGCGCAGGGGGCGCGGTTGGATTGTTGTAGCTGTTATACTGAGGTCCAGGCGGGTTGTAGCTGAATGGGCTGTGGTGTAGGCTGGCGAATTGCAACCAGCATGCGATGGTGTAATCATAGTTTTCTGCTGTATCAGAGTACCGTAATTACCTCTCGAAATGCTTTCGAAATTGCTATTGCAAACGATTATTCGCGATTGTGCCTGGATATGCGTCAAAACTGACAGTTTTCGGTAATTTTTAACGTGTAATGTGTAAGCGTGCAAACTACCACGCAAATTTTGGAGCAAAGGAAAACGGACTTTCTCAATCAATTTTCGATAGCTATATATCAAATTAGCAGGCTAAACACGTACGTGCGAATCAACATTAAAATACGTGTTTCACTTTCGCAAACTAAGTTTCCTTTTAACTTAAAAGTAAAAAGTAAATGGTAATTTGTGATTGCGTCTTTGTTGATGTAACCTTCTTACAGGTTAATTAAAATACAATTTATTCAATAGTGTTGAAGTTGTAAGCGATTGTATTCGTTAGTAATAGGCTAATTTATTTAGCAAGTTTGATTAAACGTTTTACTTTTGAATTACTATTATTCGCAGCGTTTCGATGCGCAGGTTCGCTTAGGACTATGTCAATGCCGCTATGCAAATTCTATTTGCGACTAAATTTATCCAGTGATTCATAAAACTCTTTTTGATTTAATAATAAATTGTTTATCAGTATATTTAGGAAGTGCTTGTAAAATTAGCCGATGGTTGGACTTATAATTTATTTTGTTTTATTTTTCTTATCCAGGTCAGTCAAAGTGTTGAGCTAGTTTTCTTTTATTCTTAAAAATAATAAGTTTCAATCAACCTGGCGAATAAATTCAAGCTCGATCTATTTCAGTTTGATTATTGTCGATGGTTCGCAGTTCGATGTCGCTGACGAAAATAAATCTGTTTCCAAAGCCGTTCCTACTTGCCGCCGCGGTTTTGCCTATCTGAATAGCAATGGTACCTGCGAGTGTCTGTTGCCACAGTTATTCATGTGGGATGGCTCGAACTGCGTTTGCAGGAACGGGTTGAACGGCGTTTTTTGTGATCTTCACGCCTGCAGAATGAAGTACGGCGTGAACCTGTGCAGTAACGATGCAAAGTATTCGCGCCCTTGGCCCTGCAGCCGGTACGATATGTACGAGGATACGATCGGCGATGTTACGTCCGACTGCGATTGTTCGCTTCTGGGATATTCTTACAAACACCATGATATAAACCAATATTGCGGTTTTACACTACCACCAACTCCGAAGCCCTTAACGACAACCAGTCGCACGACAATAACTACGACTACTTACAGAAATTACTACGGAGGTTATTATACGACGACCCCTAAACCGGACAATTCATCTTCCTCGAATATGTACCTCATAGTCAGTTTAATCATCGGTGCGTTCGTTGTTCTAGTTTGCTTCATCGCATATTGCAGAAACAAGAACGACAGTGCGTCAGCAACTGCTGAAACCAATCTGACAACACCTGCTGCTGGTAATGTCGAACAGTTACCAAGATGGATCCCGCCTGAAAATCGGGATCGTTCAGACTTGCCCAGACCGTACAATGCTCATCCGATGGCGGAGAACTATCCGTTCATAGCCACTGCCGATGCGAGACGAAATTCAGCTGTATCTGAGCGATCTAACTCGCGAACACCATTGCATAACACATTGTTACTCGATTCAGGTGGTAACGAACCAAGGTCAGGCGCTAGAAACCGTCAAAATCCCGTTTCACTCGAACCAGCGGAAGATCTACCACCTCCACAGTACAATGAAACAGAAATTCCTCAAACACCACCTCCGTCCTATGAGGAATCGATTTCTTCGTCTAAGCCATTCACAAAAGACACATCATAATGGACTGGGACTTTGGAAATCCCAGCTAAAACTCACTGTAGTCCTTGATGAACTGTCATTTCTGAAGAAACGCAGCACAATCGCTTTGATTGGAGTTATTACGGGCTATACATTAATACCGGTGTTTTTCAGTCAGTTCAGATCTGAATTTATTTTCATGATAAAAATATGATTTTATATAGGCATATGTGCATGGAAAATTCACATCTGTTAGCATCCATTGTGTTTTGTTTCAAGGTCCTTTTACATCACTGAACTTGCGATGTATTTTGGCATTTGTAGTACCAGTTGTAGCGATTTGCAGGTTCAAAAAACATTATCTTTGCAAGGAATCTCGATTACTGTACTGTTTTTATAATGATGGTCAGGCGCGCTCCCCTTGTTTTTTATGTTCTCAGATGGCTCGCAAGCGCACAGAAGTTAGTTGCTACTTACTTACTGTTGAATATACTTGCACCACAGACTAATTTTTCGCCGTGGATTCCCCACGACTTTTTAAAAAACTTGAAGTGCAACTTTATAGCAAGCGCAAATCAGTTGTAAAATTTACCTTAGTTTATGGGGGAAACACCGATTATGCTGAATTTCAGTTTGGTAGCAACATAACTTTATAACATTACCTTTGCTGGTTAGTGCTATTGACAATACATAAACGGGATATATATAAATAAACGAACCTCCTTTCATGTTTTTTGTACCCAATAGTTACCCCTAATTGTGCTGAGCCACCATCAAAGAATGTAATTCAAAAATGGTAATACATAATACTTTTTTGAATTACTGTAGTTGTAACTTTAAGTATGAGCAGGTTCATTCAGTTGCGTCGCAATATTGTCATGCAAATATTTTCAACTATTTCATTTCTGGTCCAGCGTCTGTCATTTTGGGTCCATAATTATCAGCGTATTTTCCGTCACAGTATCCGTATTGACGCAGCGACCAAAATTTAAATGTTGTAACGCGCCAAAGATTCGCAGGCACAATGATTACCGTCTTCAATATATTCGCCTCCAACAACATTTTTTAACATACAAGCGGTACAGGCCGAACAATTTTAGAACCTGTAGAAAGATTCTATTCCGATGTCTCCGCCCCATCATTAGAACTGTTGTGAATATTTTCAGATTCCCGACGATCTTGCGGATAGCTGGCAGGTTGAAGGAGGTGGACCTTCCTGAGAATTGCAGTAGTGGCGCCATACGACTTACCAATGTCTCAAGCCTTTATCGCTGACATGTGTTTGTAACACGAAATAGCGAATAATTTATTTATCAGCAGCTATATAACTATGAAGACCTTTGAAGGCCGTAAGCTAATAACAAACTACTGTTTGATGATACGACGCCGTTAGTGGCTGCAATTTAATGCGATAATTATGTTATAAATCAACACTACAGTTCTTCAGCACCTTCAACTATGAAATCGACAACACCTCTTCTTCCATTCGACCGGGATTCCTATCTTGATAGTATTAAAGAATATATCAAACAATTTCAAACGCTTCAAACAACCTCATCCAGTGAAAATAGTTTCAAGCAGAATGCCTACAAACTGGCCATCGGTGTCATTGTCGTTGGACTACTTATTGCAGTTCGTTGTTTTTTATATTGCAGAAAGCGTAAAAACAGCGAAGCCCCCACAGAAACCTGCATTCCAGACGAACAGCTGCAAATGCAGCCAAATGCTCGTGATAATGGCAATCCAGCTAACTTTCCTGATCTGGAAACGAGAACTATATTACGGGGCTCGACTGATTTCATTGAAGTACCAGAAACTCCACCGCCATCTTATGCGGAAACAATGAAAAAACCTTATTTTTCAACGTAATTTGCCTATCTTGATTTTATTCTGTATATCAAAAAACTTGCATTTGCGCAAATGTCCCTCTTGTGTTTGTCTCCAACTCATATCTCTGCAAGATGTTTTGAATGCATTCTGCGTCAACGACACAAAATCGACCATAGAATGACGAACATTCTGAAAATCAATTTCAGCTAGTGGGGAATGTTAAATTAGGCTAAAACGTGCATTGTCGTCAATGAAGGACCTTATTCTGTTTATTGCTGGGAAAAAAGCTTGTGAAGTCAAAGGAAAGGTCGCAAAAAATTAATCTGGTGATATTATGACCAATGAAAGGGGAGCATTGCATAACTTGCTGAAAATACTGGCAATACAAACTTTGTATCATTCTGCGAAACTTTCGCCCAGTCACAACCTAAATAATGTTCTTGCTATAAATTGTAATACGCCATTAGAGAGCTATATCAATAAAGCATGCGAACTGAAACCATTCCATATTAATATGCGAATGAAAATATATAAATTATCTCGCTCACAGAGGTTTTGATTAGTCTGAGAAACGTATGTCGCAATTACATTAAAACCCACTACACTGTGGACCATTCTGCAAACGGGAGAATGGTCCCGATACAAATGGTTGTATGCAAACGGAACTCGTTGTGCAAGATTTTTTTCCTACTGTGAACAACAAGTTTTAGCAACTTTAAAAGTTACTCAACTTGCACATTTTGAAAAACAGGTTACTTTTACTCTAACCGCTAACGACAGAACGACTTGTCTTCGCTTTCCAGTCGACATTGAGCGTTCGATAGACGACTATTGAACAAAAAACAAGTCGGCGTCCAAGAGTTCCCAGCATTTACGCGTCATTCTCAAATATATGTTGGCGCAGTCTTTCTGCATTTCTTGTCGAACGTGTGAATTTAGCGTTTAAATTGAATCCTTCTACCTTTTGTTTACAAATTTAGATCCACTAATATATAACAACAATTCTTTATTTCTAGATTTATTTTAAAATTCTACACATTAATAATGGCAGTATTCAATAAATTCTTTCCTTGCGGTCAAATGGCTCGTAATAATAGCGCGACTGGTTTGTGCGAATGCTATTACCCTGATAAGATGTACTGGGACGAGAATATGAAGAAATGCATTTGCAAGAATGGCAAGGGCAGTTTCCTGTGTAATACAGACGTATGCGAAATCGGCGGTATTCGCATGTGCAATGTTCTAGCGTACTACAGCCAGTGCTCGGATATCATGCAAGAACACGCCCCCACTAAGGTTGAGAACTGTTCATGTTCAGTATTGCATTACAAGGAGGACGAGCACAAGATCAACGAAATCTGCAATTTCAAAGCCCACACATATTCCTCTGGTAATAGCGGCTCGGGATATAAATCGTCCGCTGATAGCTATAAACCTACCTCCAATTCTATGTCGACCGAAACGTTCGCATTCGTCGTGCTCGTTCCGATGGTTCTCATCATTCTTTCCTTCATCGTGTGCTTAACGATGAGGAATAGATGTCGCGGATATAGACAAAATCGGTGGAGTTACGGGTACGGTGATGTCATACCGCAAACAACTACCATTACAACAATGTCGTCTGGACCCGCACCTACACCCTATGCGACTGGGCCGTACATATATACACCACTTGGGCAACAACCTCAGTACCACAACTATCCACATAATCCGACTGCTCCTCTACTTCCAGGCGCTGGGCCAGTACCATCAATCGAACATTCCGGTCAATCGTACTCGAGCAACAGGCATAGCGCATCTTTTCAAAACAACGACCCTTCCGATAGTGGTCACGTTCCGCAGACGCCACCTCCATCCTACAATCAAACAGTTAAATAGCAATGACTGCTTGCTGACTGGACAATGTACTGTATGCAACAACGATGCCGGTTATAAGCATTTGTTCCTTACTGTATTTTAGATCATAGCTGGATATATTAAGCTAATACATGCTTAGGAATTTTTTTTATCGTTGGTTTTTACTTATTTTTATTCCTCGCAAGGCAGGTATTCTAAGTATGAAGATTTGTTGCGTGATACATTTGAAAATAAATGACGATCAGCCGAATGACGGCAGTTACCACACAGAAACGCGACGCGGTAAAGTTCCATCCGGAGGATGTTGTGTCCAATAAACGGGTTCGGATATAAAGCTGCTGACGACAGAATGACGAATAATTCTATTGATCAATGCTCAAATGCGTAGACAGCTGCAGCTGAATGTTGTTCGCTCAAACCTGGCAAAGTAAATAAGGGCAGCTACTCTTTTCCCTAGAAGGGCAGTTTCTCTGTTCCGGAAAGAAAGTGTGCCATTTTTTTCATCATTCAATTATCATTCTAGGTACCTTCATTTTATTGTCTTTATGGTCATATTACAAACTTCTGATTATGATGTTTTACCATGCGGTGGTATACTTGGCAGTAAATGGAAACCCGCCGATTGTATTTGTAACTTTCCAGATCTTTTGAACTGGCATAGCAAAAATGCCAATTGCGAGTGCAATAATGATAAGGTTGGTATGATGTGCAACGTAGATGTTTGCGAAATGGCTGGCATTCTCATGTGCAAATTGCAAATTCGATCCACTATTTATTATTCAAAGTGCTCGAATGGATTCAGGCAATCCTATCCAGAAAGGTACACCAGTTGCCATTGCTCTTCGCTAAAGTACGACCAAGAGTTACCTGCAGTCAACTCAGTTTGTGACTTCAAACCTGCAGCACTGAGTAGTACCACACCGTACACACAATCAAATACAATGTCCACCACAACATTTGTGGCCGTCGTCGTTCCAGTTTTCGTTTTTTATTTTTTATCAGCGCTTTTGCTCATTATGTATTGGGAGTACGAAAAATATACGAAAACTGTTCGCAACAGTCCAAGAACAACAGAAGTCCAAACAGATTACAGTTATACGTACGGTTTCCTTAGAAGGCAAGCAACTACTTCAACAACTGTCAGGGCTGGCGGTGGACCTTATCCTACACCGCAAGCGCAAGAATCTATTACCTACAACGAATCGAATGGCGTGTCTGCGCCAGTAGTGCCGCGTGGTGTACAGTTCGTTGAACCATGGAATTCAAATGACACCAATGACCAAAGACCACGACGTTCACCCATTGGTGATCATCGTTATGATACTCCACCTCCCTTATACGACAATAATCAACCAGTGCCAGAAATAAATAATTGTACAAATGCTCTGTCACGACTCTTCGTGTCGACCAGCTCCTTGTCACTCAATGACCAAAATCAACACTTTCGAGATACAGATTCATTTGACAGTGATAACTGTATACATACCTCTATCTCCATCTTATCCTCCATCTTACGAGCAAGCAGTCAAAAGTCTGCACTGACTGTACAGTGATTGTAGAAGTGGTTGGACGAGGATACAGTAATTCCTCAAATTCTATCAAGGTTATGAAGTTTTATATTTGCGGGTCCAGTCCAAGGGACGTATCTCGTATTCACTTGTTGTTTGTAATGAATGCCGTTGAGAAAATTTATACGGCCATTGGTCAATGTGTCTCGACGAAAAGTGTTGAAAATTAAAATTAAAAAATTAAAATTAAAATCATCGATAGCTTAAAAAGTTGTGGCAGCTTGCTGAAATTTGGAATTTTTATTCTCAGGTTCTATGCGATACCAAAACAAGATAATCTATTTTGAACTGTAATGAAAAATAGAATCGTTATTCAAAGAAGTGACGAAGTGTTCCACTGCATGACGCAAAAAATGGTACAGCGGATTGTGTTTGCAATTTCACTGATATAGTGCACTGGCGTGCCAGCTTCGCCAACTGCCCTTGCAACGACGGAAGAGGTGGAATAATGTGCAATGTCGATTTTTGCGAAATCGACAGTATGTTCATGTGCAAATTGCGAACGCAATCGTTCAGCGCTTTAACCACAGGCTTGGATAGACTACGTGAACCCGCTATCGGCAAGTTGGACAGATGTCCTTGCTTCACATCAAGGCGAGACCAGCAACTAAACAAGATCAACCAATCTTGTGGGGGGTTCAGTCTCTTCATCAATCTCCAAATACGCAACTTTATTCCAATGGTGGTAGAGCATCTGGCGATAATTTTAGAAATGAATCGTGTTCGCTGTTCGACACGGGACCATCTATTTCAATAGTTGTACTTGCTTTATTCTTTATCTGTATCATTCTCTTTTTGATCTCCGATTTTAAAATCTATCGAAGAAAGAAAGCTCTAAGGAATAACATTCGTATCTAATGGTAGTGGTTTTCCATTGCCGCCTACATTTACTGATCAACAACACTTTCTATCTTATCCTGTATCACCATTCATCAGTATCCACTGCGACAAGATACAATAGCAGCACCATGCTAATAAATTTTCTGCAAACCTCATTACTGCAAAAGGTTACAAGTTCCGGTTCTCGGTCCTCATCTTTGTTTGAAAATCTTGATCGAAAATACACATAAACAGCAATTGAAAAATCAAGATTCCGATTCATAGTCGTCGTCGTTCTCATCCAATTGTTGCATCACTACTTCATTTGAAGTTGAACTGTTCGTCTTATTGTGACGAAGCTCAACCTTTGCTTTAATTTATATTCCTATTTTTCTTTCTCGTGATGACGCCTCGTTGCTGAGTCAGAATGATTTCGCATTTTAGCTTCATCATCAGACATTGCTCATGATTTGGAGACAAATGATTTTTGGCAAGTGTCGCAGTTGATTTCCATTTCTGCATCAGACTTTTTCATAGCAATGACATTATCTGTGTGTCACTGTTGCTTTTAGGCATCTGGTTTGATGCAAGATTCAAGCACTAAATGAATACGCAAAACAACTTTTATTGAGTTAAACTGACTTGCAAAATGAAAGCTGAATTACCTCTTCGGTTTGTAAATTAGTTTCATTGTGAAAGTATCTCATGTGCCGAATCAAATGGCCAGGATAAGGAGCTTTGTACAAGCAGAGATGGCAGTCGACATTTGGTTTCTGAATTAATAAATTGAGGTACTTTCTTTCTGAAGTCATTTGAAGCAGAAAACCAAACCGATTTACTTTGCTATGATTGGATATATGGTGCCTCAGTTTGTGTTTGCTATTGAAAGTCGCATCGCGCATAGTGCACTTGAAGAGGCTGAAAAGATGATGACCAGTGAGGATATGTTGTTATTGAGAGGTACTAGCTTGTAGAAAAAACGTGAAATGGACATACTATCCTTGAGAGTGAAATCGTCTTTTATGGCTGGTTAAAGCTTGATCATCGTAAAGCAGCTTATTGCAAACGTCGCATTTTTTCCAATATCGTTTTAAACTCCATTTGGGGATTTCTATAGCAAGAGTGTTATTAGGAATCATTGTTTTTCTATGACTAGAGAACAGCTCGACGGTAGGTCGATAGTTGAAGCAATGTGCTCAGAAAGTTCAGTCGGTATTGCTGTGGGTGCCTGATTACACTGAAACTCGACTGGCCATTTATTTCAGGAATTGTACTGCTGCTTGTTGGACCGTGGTAAAACGAAAAAAATGTGCGAGAACTTTTGTATTTGTGGTTATTTGTGTTTAGGACTGTTACAACAACTGCAGTGACTGATTTTCCAGCTTGATTTATTGATGCTATCGTCGATTCAATTTGATTTCCACTGGCTGTTTTATGTCGATTTCTCATATGCTTCGACAAATATCGGCGTACTGGAGTTGCATAATTGCACAAATGGCATTTATATTCCTTGAAGGATACTGTAAAATTCTAAATTTCTCAATCGAAATTAGCGAATAACTTTAGTTCCATGTTTGTCTAGATGCATTTTAAAATAATCCCAGTTTACATAAGCTTTCTCGCAAACGTAACACTTGTAATACCTGGAAAGCAATCAAATTTTAACTTGCAGATAAATGAAAGTCACTAGCCGTTCTTTATCGCCCTGTCTCATGAGTCAGTTTACGATGATGTGCTAATGCAAATAAATCGAAAAACATTCCTTTGCAAATTTCACATTCGAGCCAAACATGTTCAGTTGTTTGGACTACTTCCGAAGACCCAACCGCTTCGCAATTCTATAATTAAAAACGAAGACTGAAGTCGTAAATTCCTAAAGCTAGTCTTGTCCAGACGCTGGTACTTTATTTTCATGGACTTTCTGATGCTTCTTGCACAGTATTTTGTTCGAAAAGACTTTGAGCACATGTTGCACTTGAAGACGCTGCAAACAAATATACGAGCTAGCTTCTGTTGTAATGGAACCAAATCTGATTTTATAAAGTTGAATTATTACTTCTCCTTGGGATAAAAAGGGTTAGGAACCACCATAAAGCTCTCCGACTAAAACCATCAAAGAATAGGAAATGGAAAATATTTTCTTTACATAATCAAAGATTTACTTTTTTATTCTGAAGCGGTAAGGATGATTCATCGCTATTCCAAAATGGCTGCTCAGTTTTCGTCGATTCATTGATAATCAAACAATGACTGCGTTTGAAATGGTATACAAAAGTTCATTTGTGCGCAGCCGTGTAATTGCATAGTTTGCATTTCTATTTCTAAAGTTGAACTTACATTGAATAGAAAAAACAAATTTAGTTCACTGTCTTACATAGATTCCATCCGATTTGTCATGCATTTCTCTGTGGGTCTTTAATTGCGATGCGCGTTCGAAAGATATTCGGCATCTTGAACATACTGTACGTTTGTCCTGAAATATAGCAAGTAATAAACTGTTTCGCAACCATTATTTTGCTTTCTTGCAACTGGACAGTGCTGTGATTTCGATTGAAAAAAAACTATCTGGCACTCTCCTTTTAGCATGGACAGCTAAGTGCTTCTTCAAAAGTTCCATTGTCGCCGTGACTTCATCGCATCATCAAAATTCATCAAAATGGACGTGGACAGTAACGATTTACAATATGTTCGGGTAAGCGATTTCTTCGAAAGCCGTTGATTTTAAGTTTACAGAGTTGCAGTCGCTGTTAATTTTCGAATTGTCGAAAATGTACTTCTTTCGGAAGTTTCGAATCGTCTTCCACCTAGTTTTATAAAGTTCACGAATCGAAACTTGTCCGTGACTCGAATCAATTTTTCGAAAGTATCAGTGTCTGGTTCAGTTTTGATGTCAAACAACAAATGTTGCAGTTCTTGACTGAAACTATCCGAAATTTGATTTAAGCCTACATCGTCCGGTTCAGTCTTTTGACGAAGTGAAATCTGCAAGTTTGTCTTCTCATCCAATATCAAACGAACGCTAGACTCGTCGAGCAGCGTGACCCGGCTGGGCACTGAATAGTTGTGAAACATTTTGGAGCGTAGAGTTGAAATTTTTCATACTATAGACATCGGCTGATATTCCAACCGAGCGAGAGGCTTGAATGGAGTCTAACATAACTTTCTAACATAATGTCGCTTTTTCGATGTTTCGCTTGTTTTCGTCTATTAAAAACAATTAATACTCTTCAAACGCCCTTTTCAAAGAGCCCTTTTCAAACTAAGTCTGTTACTGGTAGCTAGACTGTTAAATTGCTTTAATTATACAGATGGTTGCATAATATGCGTAAATAATGTACGGGAAATACTGGGAACTTAGTTTGCGAAAGTGAAATACGTATTTTAATCATGATTAGCAAGTATATGTTAGTCTGCCAGTTTGCTACATTGTATATATGCCTGTGCAATTTTCATAAAATTCAGAATGCTTTCGGAATAATAACGGGTGGGTACTAAAAATCTGGACTGCTTTAAAACTTTATTTTCTGACTCGCATTAAAGAATTATGCTACAAACGATACGCCATTCGAAAGAGGAAAGAA
>JAQGBA010001823.1:0-11996 GCA_034698125.1 Prionchulus punctatus | reverse complement strand
AATATCTTTGTATGTACTTTGCAATTTCAATATCATTTACTTCATTCGAATCTTTCAGATTTTCCTTTATCCATACTCGAAGTGTAAGGAGGTTAGTTTTGCTGGACTTTCTCTTCGACTTCGTCTTCTCTTCGTCTTCTAAATCAGTCAATGACTCTATTATTTCAGGAATATGTTCGCCATTAATAATATGGCAAAGTGTCAGGATATAGTCATAATTTTGCCTCATTATTTCTGTCACCTTCGGCCCCGGTTACATTGAAGTATAGAGACGAATATACTTCGTTAAAATAGGATTAGGCTTAGGCTTAAGCTTAGGCTTAGGCTTAGGCTTAGGCTTAAGCTTAGGTTTAGGCTTAGGCTTAGGCTTAGGCTTAGGCTTAGGCTTAGGCTTAGGCTTAGGCTTAAGCTTAGGTTTAGGCTTAGGCTTAGGTTTAGGCTTAGGCTTAGGCTTAAGCTTGGGCTTAGGCTTAGACTTAGGCTTAAGCTTAAGCTTAGGCTTAGGCTTAGGCTTAAGCGTAGGCTTAGGCTTAGGCTTAGGCTTAAGCTTAGGCTTAGGCTTAGGCTTAAGCTTAGGCTTAGGCTTAGGAAGGGAGACCCTTATGTGAAAATTACCTAAGCCTAAGCCTAAGCCTAAGCATAAGCTTATGCCTAAGCCTAAGCCTAAGCCTAAGCCTAAGCTTAAGCCTAATCCTACCAAGCAAACTAAAAGAAAAAATCGTATTTACACATTTATTTGAAAATTACCTTATACTAGTATAGAGCCCAAATTTATTATTCAGTAAATGCACTTTTTGTTTTCAAAACATAAAAATCATTTGGTAACTAATTCCAAGCAAATGTTTGTTGTGATATGTTGCCAAGATAAAAAATACGACATGACATAAATCTGTAATAAAATGATATTGTTATTAAACATTAGATTGTATCGCTAACAATTTCACTAACATTCTAATTTCAACTAAAACTGTCCTTTGATGCATTGCATGTTGTAATGTATAAAAATGCTCAATTTCTATATCGTAAATTTATTCTTAAAGCATGGCCTGCGGGACTTTCCAGTGAATTCTGTGTTTTTCCAGCGAGGTCCTTGGATTTTCTATGCATAAAGCATGTTGATTCATAAAAACTTTTTGCCAGCGATATCACAAACTCACTGTTTTAACTATAATAAATGAAACTGATCACTTTTTTTTGAAAGACCATTGAACAGATTTCTAAGAATACGCCATTTCGAAATAAATAAAAACGATAATCAACTGATTTTACAGATAAGTGGTCTACACAAATGACATAATATAATTAATCTAATGAAGTGACTATTGGAAACTGGACATCCAAAATCATTTAATTTTGCCATCATTTAATTTCACCATTCGTTTAAGTTTGAAACCATTTTTTGTGGAAAACTTGCATGTCACCCTGTTGGAGGTTCGGGAAAAAGTCGACATATTGTTATTTTTCATAAGCTTTCAGGGAAACGTAGACATAAAAACAATTAACATTCGAAGATTCGTTCATACAATAAAAATTGACCTCAGAACATATGCAATCGATAGATAATGTCATGCTTTTTTCAGACAGACATACGACTTTTTATATTGTACAAAATACCTCGATGCCAAAACCAAAATACCTTAAAAAAACGATCATTCACTCTTGCAAACTCAAAATATTACAGCAAGAATAATGTGCAAACATGGCGGAAACATAATTAATTGAACCACTTATACTTTACAAAATACTTCACCTAGTGTTTCAGTCATATTAGTAAACAAATGGACCATTTTGTATGAAATAAGTGGTTCAAAAAGTTTTTTACCGCAGTGGTTGCACATCATTATTACAGTAATTTTTTTGAGTTTGCAATTGTCAATTTAATTTATTTGTTACAATATCCATTTCTTTCTTTCATGAATAAGCTTATTTAACTTCGAATATACATCGCATTGACAACTGCAATGACCACGAAACATAACATTTACACGCGCTCAGTAACCGACCAGTTTTAAATTCCAGTTGTTGTAAATTAGGAATAGAACATTACATGTCGCTCCCCAAAAGGTAATTTATACCTTTCATGAAAAATAATTTTCATTGAACCTGTTTTCAGAAGTATGAAAACAAAAATTCATAAGCTGTGTATCATTTCGATAGATGAATATGTTAGGGTACGCTAAATAGCTACATATACAATAAAATAAGCGCACGAAATGATCACAGTCGCCCATGAATATCAGAAATGTGTCCGAAACTAGCGAAGTCCGGAAAAAATGCAAGTCAGGACATTTTTTTCTAATGAATAAAATGCAGTTAAGGCACAAAAAAACATAATCTTTCTAGTAATTTTTTATACACTGTATCTTAATCTTTAATCTAGTTTCTCATCTAATTGCCTTCTAATAAACTGTGTACTCAAATATTTGCGGAACACAAAAATCAGATTTTGGCCATATCTGGTTTGTAACTGAATATGCAGCATAGTTCAGAATTTCCACTGCAATTCGAATTTGTATTATGCATCAAAAAATAAAAAATCCATGTCAAGTAGAACACCAGATTGGAAAATATAATTCAACCATTTCATATCCACCAATGTTGGAGCAAGCCTGCAAATCAACAACGAGCAGAGAAAATCCAATGTAACAGTCGATGATGAAAAACATACCATTAGCGAGACTGAATAAGATGCAGAGCAAAACGCGATCGTCATTTTCGTTAAATTCACAATTATCATGGAGAAAATATGTAGTGGAAACAAAATATTAGCACAAAAACCTGGAATGTTGCAACCGGTTTACTGTTTCACAAAATCGTTTTTCTTGCCTGATATTATAATGTATTGCCCATTGTATCACCAAATTGTCACTCCCACTTGCCGATATTCGCCATCCAGTTTTTGATCCTTTAATCTTAAATTATTCATTTCAGAAATGCAGTTTAAACAAGTTTTGCCAAATTTAAGCAGGGTTTTTTCCATGTAAGCTGCGTTTGCTTTGTATAGCAGCAGGATCAACAAAATCGTAAAGCAGAAAAGTTCTAAAGACTGATTCAATATTACCTTTCCTGTTATAAATTTGTATTCATGTTTCAAACACGTTGTTTACTACACCTCGAAAACAAACTGTTATATAAAGGATTTGAAATATGGTACTTCACTTTAATTTTGTATTTGATTATATTGAATTAATTTTTCTAATTCTTGTCACTCTCTCGTTTTACCCTGAACACTATTTTTCTACTATAACCTGCACTTGCTATTTTGTAACAAGATGTTCAAAATAATTACCATTCTTGTCGTTTTGACGTGTTGCTTTAGTGAACTGATTGCTGAAGGTAGTCAACTATTCTTTAAATGTGAATTTGTATTTGTATTTGTATTTTATTACCAACATTTGTTTTTAGCGATCAATCCAGGTGATGGCCCTTGCAAATCCGACTCAGAGTGTGCAGCTGGTTGGCCGGGAACAAAGTGCCATGAAACTACAAAACTGTGCTATTGTCCACCAGGCTCATTTCAAGTTGACACCCAAGATGGTCGAATATGCGTTGTTCAACCCAAACAAGCTAGTAAAGCGAAAAGCAACAGCTGTTTTAAATCTAAAGCAAATCTGTAAAAACTTAATAACAATTTGAAGGCCTTCAGACAGCAGTTTGCCCACTGCCGGAGGGCTTTATTGGCAACTTCTTAGGAGCAATGCAGGAGACAGCAGCTCCGGCCTCTCTACCACCAACAGCTAAATTTGCATGCACCGTGGGGTCGGTGACTGCTACGACAAGTTGCAACAACGTTTTGTCATCAGCAGCTGCCATTGGAAACCAAGAAGATCTTTACGACTGCATTCCATTTACACCGGCGGGAGTTACCAGAGCTGCAGCTCAAGGGATTTGCTGTCCAAGCAGAGGTAGTGCCATTATTACGGGGAATAGTTAACGAACTTTCGTTTCAAAGTTTTATCAAAAGCTTCTTCGTATTATCTTTAAAGCTTTCACATGCATTCAACCCATGAGAGCCAGCAAAGCCGGCAAACTTGAGCCACGTTTTTGGTACAATAGCGTCAAAGACCTTTGCGAGCCATTCCAATGGTCGAACACCGATGCGCTCAGCAACAGTAACAATTTCCGAACCGAAGAGCACTGTTTAACATATTGCCGCGGCAGTAATTTCATTCTGAGCATTTGTTATTCAACGTGCTTTAAGCTTTTTTCGTATGTTAGCTGCTAGACGAGGCACACCGAAGCTTAGCGTACGAGCAGCACCGACGTCGCCGATACCGAAAATCATAACGTGTTCAGAAGATTCGAATTGTCCACCAGCGCAAACAGTCACATTCACGTGCAATCATTCTGCTCATCCGGTGCATTGTCTGTCAACTACCGGTATGACGGAAATTATTGAATATAAATAATACGAAATTTGCCACAAAAATATTTTCTTTTCTTTAGCTTCGACATGCAGCAATGCCGGTGGTCGTGTATATACGTCAACACCTGCTACATTCGATGCTGGGCTCCCATCTAGCGCCGCGGAAAAGGAAGCGATCGGAAATCCCAGATTTTTCTGGGACGGAAAAGCTTGCTCGCCATTCACCTACCTTGGCCAGGGTGGAAATTTTAACAATTTCTTCACCGAGCAAGATTGTATGGATTATTGCTCTAAAAAAGCGACGCATTAATTGAGTAGCAAATGATACAATTGAGTAGCAAATGAAAACGGATTTCTTAAATATTATGTTTTAATAAATATATAACAAAAAAATGGTTTTGCCATAGCATTCATTTGTAACTTTATGATTGTTAGTTACTATTCGAAAAACAAACCGATCTCCAAAATACAAACAAATAGCTAATTATTTTACAACTTAACATATACTGAATTTGTTGTTGAAATTATTGCATTAATCAAAGTCATTTTGTACATCATAAAAAATACAACATCTTTTCATCTAGAGCAATTTGTAACGAAGCGATTTAGACTTACTGTATTCATTCTGACTCACTTGAAACTTTTAAAGAACTTTCTATAATTCGTAAAGTTTAGTTTTTGCTTGTTATTCCAGAACTCCAGAAAAACTGAGAAAACCTCGTGAAATATCGCATGACTTGGTTTTTATAAAGGATTTGTACGTTTATAATTTTAGAATACTACTTTTTATCCGAAATTCCTAAAAGGCCTGAAACGCCGACCTAGTTAGCCAGAAGATACTATAAATTTGACTCGTTTTGTTAGCTTGTCAGAGTTTCTCTCGATCTGTCAACTGTGAAACTTCTCCTGTATTTTGTGTGTTAAACCTTGATTAAAAGAACAACTATGGTTTCCATACAATTTGCTGGTACTTTCTCATCAACTATCAAAGCGATACAGTACTCCAACTAAAGAGCGATCGACCGGCTCTTTACAAATTGACATACTGCACAATCGCTCTCTGTGAAAAAATTGTTGAAATTTTCCACCTTATCCCAGGTAAGTAAATTGTGCACATTTACTTCCAGCCCAATAAAATCTGGGGTTACCAATCGAACTTGTTTCTGCGGCAGACGAATTGATTCCTTTGTCAAAGTCAGCGGGAATTGTTGTATACTCACAGTTACCAGCATTTCAAGTTGCACCTAAAAAACGCAACGTATAAAGTTGCAGCTAATTAAGGGTAATTACTGATTAATTTTTGCAGAAATGGTATTGGTTGACACACACAGAGCAGGATTCTCTGTACTGTTGCAGGAAAAAGTAGTAGTCGGAATTGGACAATCCTCATCAACTTTGCATGACATTATCCTTGGTATCGGATCCGGATATTGGTGTTGGTTTTGGTGTACCACGTCGGGCCGCTTAAAAGCACAAAACATCTAGTTGACAATGCGCAATTTAGAATAAAAATTACTTCCACGGCAATATGACAAAAATTGCTGTCTGGTTCGGAAATTGTCACTGTTGCTGTGCGTGCCTGCGTTCGACCATTTGAACGACTCGCACATGTCGGTGATGCTGTTATACCAGTATCGTGTATGAAGGACTCCAGCAGTGGACGCCCTCTTGGGTTGAAATAGATCGTTTTGATTTTCAATTGCAGCTGCTGACGCCAGTACGTTGTTACAACTTGTTGCGTGAGTTATGGAAGCCACTGTACAAGCAAATTTAATTGTCGGGAGAGTAACCAGACCCCTCTTGTTTTGCATTGCTCCTATGAAGTCGCCGACAAAGTCCTCGGGCAATGGACAAACCGTCGTTCCCACAGCTTCAAAATGTTAGAAGTTTTTTGAACATTTAGATTTGCCAAATAGTGTTTTTTTTGTTTACTCGCTCCAGTCGGTTGAAGAACTCAAATTCGACCATCTTGAGTGTCTACCATAATAAATAAAATAAAAAAATAATTGTTGGAACCTTTATAAAGTAAACTTGCTTCAGAATGAAAAGACAATAAAATGGTTAATGATTTAGATCAAAACATTCACTTGTCGATTCTACATAGAGGTATTTATTGAACATTTACTTTTGCCTTATTCATTATGTTATTCCATTACAAGATGATTTTTGTTTTGTGTTCCTGAAAGTAAATTCAAGCAGGACCAGGAGAGGTTGTTTTGAACGATTGAAAAATGAAATTTGAAAAATGTTTGCAAACCGTTTTGAGCTGGTCAACTTGCTAATCGGTGCCAATCGGTGCCAATTTTTTTTCATTTCCATCTTTGAAAATCCTTGTCCAGTTGTCTTTGTGTCAGCTTGTCGTGCAAACTTCAAACAACAAATAAACATGAAAATCTTCAAAGGTAAACTGTTAGCTGTTAATCTTTTAGATAAAGAAAAAAACTGTAGCCATTTTCTGAACAACAATCAATCAAACTGTTGCAATTCTGCCATTGTTCTTTGTAACATATTTGTACCAGTTTCTGTTTTTCTTCTCTATCATTTTTAGCTTGTTTCTGGTTTGTAAACATGTTATTAGGTAATTTATTATTTGCATTTTTGCTTTATTTGATTTTCGCGCTGAAGTTTTCAAATATTTTCTGTTTCATATTGCATTTTAAGATCGTTTGGGATGTAGCTAATTTCTATTTAGAAATTTGAATTTTCATTCTTACATAGTCTCTTGTTTTCAGAATCTGGTCGATTTCAGCTTCAGCATTGCCTGGTAGCTTAATAAACTGTGTTTTGTTGGAAGTTTACCAGGCTACATTATTTGTACGATTCCACAATTCCATAGCGAAATTGAAACCTGAATTGCTTGTAATTAGCTGGCCGAATGAATTATAATGCTTGGATACACGTCCAGTGAGATTCAAACAGTGAGGAACACGAAAAACACAAAAAAACAAACTTCGACCCACCACTTAAGGAGAAATGTGTTTTGTTTAGCGGTCTGAAAAAGGCTTGATTTGTTTATGAATTCGAACTTAGGTTAAAGTTGCTACCATTACCATAAACAATCAAGCCGATTGCTGGAAAAGAAAATAGAATATCGGACCATGCCACTAGTTTACAGCTTTCGCATTAGCTTATTGTTTCGCTTTCTGTACTTTCTCTTTATCCTGTGCTGTTATCGGAGGTTCCATTGAGTCGAGATAATTATTCATCGTTGTGATTCCCAACTTCAAATGCTTGATACTTTTGTACAACTTTCTGACATTATTCTTTCTTTCTTAAAAAAAACAACAAAAAATATCCTTCCTTTTATTGTAATCGCTATCATATTAACCTTTTCTCATTCGTTTGTTCAGTTTGATCCAAAAATTTTTTTTTGTACAGTCAATGATCTGTTTATTTCCTGCAAACATTTTCTTTGGATTTGATAAAATTGTCTTTCTCATTTGTTGCTTGCATTGTTGAAGATCAGTGAGATTTTTTTTGGCTTTTTTGAGTGAAATTTTGACTCGCCATCCAAGTATGGCATTCGCAGTTCGTTTCAGTTTCACCTTCTCATTGCAGTCAAAGATTATGTGACTGCAATTTATTGATGATTTTTGAAATGCTAGTTGGTTCATCCTGCAAAAGATAACAGTACTATATTCAGAGCGGGAACCATAGTTCAAATTGTATCCTGAATTTTACCTTGAAACTTAACAAAAATGTACAAAAACTTGAACACACCAAACAGTCAAGAATGTCTCCAATGACAAATTGCATAGACAGTACGCATACGTTATGCAATGATTAAAATTTTCGTGTCATAGGTATGTTTTCACGTGCACAGCAAAACTTCAAGGGCCAGCTGAGCATATCAATCATTTCTTGAAATGAATAATTTTTCAGGTAAATGGTCCAAAATCTCAACGAACAGAATTTTTACTCGTTAGCAAGTGCGAGTAACAGATGGCAAGATTGAGGAAAAAAAGAAAAAGAAAACTGCATCTGAAAAATGGGCGCTCTTATTTATGTATGGAGTGAAACCATTAAAACTTATGCTTCATAAAAAACCCTTAATGTCAATATTTAGAAGAAGAAATATTGCCTTGTAAGATGGGCTGTTCCTTAAATAAAAGTGACCTTCAATATTAATTAAGGGTGTGCTCTGTCCCCTTCAAATCTAAGCTTGGTTGTTAACCTACAGATTAATTTTGTATCGCCTGTCTATAATCTGCCAGCTTTTAATTTAGATGTGCAGGCAATGACCAAGTGTGACTTTGCACTGCTAGTTATTGCTGTTAAAATTTTATTTCACATATAAGACTAATTGTGTACATATCATTAAAAAAATCCTAATACAATTTCTATCTAATAATCAAGAGCAATAACTCGAACAATCGCTCTCAGTGAAGAAATTGTTGAAATTTCCACCTTGTCCCAGATAGGTAAATTCTGCGCATTTGCTTCCATCCCAATAAAATCTAGGGTTACCGATCGATGTTGTTTCCTCGGCATTCGAATTTAGTCCCGCGTCGAAGTTAGCGGGAATAGTTGTATACACTCGACCACCAGCCTTTCCGCAAGTCGCGGCTAAATAGAAACACATACAGTTGCTCCAAAATTTCAATATTACGTTCGTTTTTAGCGCAAAGCAATACATTTAGTTGAAAGACACTGAGGAGGATTAGCCGTCCGGTTGCAGGTAAATGTTACCGACTGAATGGTTGGACAATCTGTATCTTCTAAGCATGTTATAATTCTTGTTATCGGATTCGTCAGTCCGGTTCGAACGCTAAGTTTTGGCGCACCTCGTCGAGCTGCTAAAAAATGAAAAGAAAATATTTAAAGCCAGTTGACAAAGTGTAGCTTTAAAAAGAAATTACTGCCACGGCAATATGATCGGCAATGCAGTTTGGTCCGGAAATTGTTACTGTTGCTGAGCGGATCGGTGTTCGACCATTTGAACGACTCGCACACATCGGTGATGCTGTTATACCAGTAGCGAGTAATAAGGTTTCCACTTGTTGACGCCCTCTTGGGTTGAATACAGGTGAAAGCTACAATTAAATGATCAGCAAGTTCACCTGGTTTTCACACGATCATAACTTCGTTACCTCTGCTTGGACAACAAATCCCTTGCGCCGCTGCTCGGTTAACTCCCGCCAATGTAAACGGTATACAGTCGTACAGATCGTCTTGGTTTCCAATTGCAGCAGCAGACGCCAACACGTTGTTACAAGTTGTTGCTTGAGTTACCGAACCCACCGTACATGCAAATTTATCTTTCGGTAGAGTAGCCAGCCCAACCGTGTATTGCATTGCTCCTAAGAAGTTGCCGACGAAGCCCTCGGGCAATGGGCAAACCGCCGTTAGCACAGCTGCAAAATGTTTGAAGTTTTTTGAACGTTTCGGTTTGTTCGAATGTCGTTGTTTTTTTACTCGCTCCAGTCGGTTGAAGAACGCAAATTCGACCGTCTTGAGTGTCAACCATAAAAGCGCCAGCTGGACAGTCGCAAAGTTTCGTAGCTTGATTGCACGTCGTTCCCGGCCAACCGGCTTCGCACTGTTGGTTCAGGTCGCAAGGTCCGTCACCCGGATTGAATGCTGAAATAAACTTTCGTAGTGAAAATCATCAAATTTTTTCCCATGACAAGCAAATATAACCTTCCATGCAATTTCTGCCAACAATGGTCCGAACGTAACCAGGATTGCAACGGCATCGCGAAAACAAACAAGTCATATTGGCCCGACAGTTGTCGGTGTTGGTACAACGAGCACCAGCAACGGCGTCACCTGTAAGTACAAAAAAATCTACAGTTTAAACGGATTACTTGACAAAGATATTTCATTACCAGCAGCAAATAGTTGACTCGTGCAACAAGCCAACGCGCTAAGAACAACAATGGTAGTGAACGACATCATCTTGAAAAAGTTTTTTGTTGTGTTTCAATAATTTTCAAAAGAAAACCAGCGAGCAACAAGAATTAGAATTCTGCATAAACAATTCATTAAATCAAAACGATAATCCGCTATATAGCTTTAGTTTTGAGGTTTAATAAACATTGTGTTTAAACGGTAAAATCAACATTGGACCCGAAAAAAGGTAATAGATTTGGAGCAGCTGGTGGTTTTTTTTGCTACCAGGTGTAACTTGAAAAACACAACCAGGAAAAACTCCTGTTAGAAATTTGCAAAAATTGATAACAACATTTCTTTGTCAATGCAAAATAAATCTTAAATAAAGCAATCAAATCTTTGAATATCAATTAAAATCGAAACACAACAAACAAACAAAAAAGATGATAAATGATAATGTAAACAAATGATTGTTGGAAATTGAATAAAATCTATTAAAAAAGTTAATGATGCTGCAAGGAAACTTTCCACTTTTGATTCTCTATGCTTTTTTACTTGAGCAATTAGTTACATGAAAAGTTTACAGAGATAACATGTTTTTTGTTTTCATTTGGAGTTTACAGTATCTCTACTAATCTAATTCAAAGCGAATCGGTAGAGATAGCAACTGCGAAAATCTGTAAAAAGCTTGCAAGGGTTGACGCAAACAAATTTGCAGGCCTGGACGACTTGTTATGTGGCGCCATTTTTTTACAATCCTTTTTTTCAGATCTTGTCGCAGCTCGTCGTGCATTGTTGAAACCGACCATCAATCCACAGCTAAATAGCCAAATTTGCCCTTGTGAATTTTTTTCTATTTTACAGAACCAAATTGCTATTTTCCGAACAACAACAATCATTCAAACCGTTGCAGCTTTGCTTCAGGATCCAGTTCCTTGTTACATTTTTGAATCCGTTTCTGTGTTTCTTCTCATTTTTGAATCAGTTTCTGTGTTTCTTCTCATTTTTGAATCAGTTTCTGTGTTTCTTCTCGATCTTTTTTGACTTGTTCAACTTTCACCTTATCGCTCAAGTAGAATCAGCAGAAGATGTAACTCTGGAAGTCAGAAAAAGGCTTGTAGGTCCAAACAAATTTGCTGAGCTGGTCAACGTTTTATTGGGCGCTAGTTTTTGCGTTTTCCTCTTTTCAAGTTGTTTTCCACTTAGGCTCAGCTCGTCGTGCCATGTTGAAATGTCGAACAGCTATCCAAATCTAACATAGAAAATTTTTTCACTTAGAGCAAAATTTCTTTTATGCCATTTTCTGAACAACAATCATTCATACAGCTGCAATTTTGTTTCAGTGCTTCCAATTCCGTGTATATTTCTAAATCTGTTTCTGTTTTTCTTCTCGTTCTTTTTTAGCTTGTTCACTTTTCGCTTTAGCTTCTTTTTCCTCTTCAACCGCGATAATTTCTCTTCGTTTTCATTGTCGAAGAAAATTTGATTTTGAATGACACTTTGATTGATTTCGGAAGTATGAAACTTTTGTATAACGTTTTCGTTTTCGTTTTCGCTTTGCTTTCGCTTAAGCACCCGCTGTTAAATGAACAACGGGCGAGAGCAATGGACAATGGGCAAGAAGCAGAATTTGTCGCGGATGACGATGATGATGATGATGATGATCTAAACCATCAAATTGAGAGAAAGCAACCGAAAAATATTGAATTACAAACCTACTATGGAGCAGCAATTATCTTAACTGAATTCATTGGACAATAATTAATATCAAATATTTTGTTATATTTCATAGTACAAC
>JAQGBA010001822.1:0-11998 GCA_034698125.1 Prionchulus punctatus | reverse complement strand
GATCCTCTCCAAATAGGATGATCTCATCCATCGTTCGTCGGTCTGAGTCGAGCGAGATTTCAGGCCCGCTTTCTTGCGATAGTACTTCACTAAATTTGCTTTACTTTCGTCGGACATCGCCCAATACAGGAAACGACTGGACAGCGGCAACTCGCCGATCATGTGCTTGAGTTCCGCGTTTATGGCTCGATCGTCGCCGTCGCTCATTTGCGCGGCGCCCTGGTCCGGTACACCGCCCGGGGCCATGGCCAGCGACGATTGAGCTAGCGAATCGATTTGCCTTTTCAGCGAATTGCGCAACGCCTCCAACTGTTGTTGTATGACGGCGAACAACGTCGACAGTAAGCCCAAGCCGATCAGCACGAACACCACGGCCAGCAACATTAGCTTGTGGTTAGTGGGCACCACGTCCCCTAGACCGATGGTCGTAAACGAAATAATGGTGAAGTACAACGACGTGAAGTAGTCCCACGGTTCCCACAGCAGAAAAATGCCCGCTGTGGCCAGCGTCCAGATGATGGTCAACACCAGCAGCAGTGACACGGGCAGGGCAAGTAAATCTATATCGTCCTGCGCTAGGGTCGCGTCGACTTCGGCCCGACTGGTGGTTCTCACTGCTTGCCATTTTTGCTTGTTAGACCCCGTGGGAGCTTTGGGCTTTCGACCGACGGATTTAATAAATCTCCACACGGTCACTGTGGCGTAGGCGACGGCTATGCCCAACTGGACGACGGCGGCCAAGGCTAGCGGAATTCCGAATAATGAGTAAAATATAGTGACAACTCGGCCGGCTGTGGTTTTCGGTGCGACATTGCCGTAACCTTAAAATAAGCACATGTTGGCGCTAGCCAGTGACGAAAATTTGTTTTAGATTCGCTGAAAGTGTGCACAAACGCCTCTAACTCACTCCACTACTTTCTCTGACGTAGTTAGAAATGTTTTTCAACTTAAATATGCTTCGCAATGTGCAAAATCTGTTGGCAATAAAACATTTAAAACATATTTCAGCTAAAGACCATTTATCAAGTTGATGCGCAAGCGAGATGCGTTCATACTGTAAACTTGGGGGAAAAAACAAAGAAAACATAGTTTTCATCCAAAAAACTTGTTTCAAAATAACATTAACCCTGTCGAAAGTTGAAACACTCGAAAAACTGACATTTAATGGTTTCACCATATTACTGTACGTACAGTAACCGCCTTTTGTATCGTTTTCTCACAGCCTCTATTCTTTTGTACGATGTTTTTTTGCGACAGTGACAAAGATCTGCGAACTCCTCTCGAAAAGTGCCCCGTCTCTTCGGACGAATAATATTTCAACAATAACAGTCGGTAATCCCCCCTCCCCTCGACGATTGACTGTCAACCGTACGCAATACATTTTTCGGTCAAACTACTAACTTTCCATCGCCGTGTACCCGATAGTGAGCAACTCACGACACTATTTCTCACAGACGCCGTTCCTTTCATCGGCGTATTTTGAATGGGGGTGGATATTGAATTGGTCTATAGTTCATTTTAAACGCGATTTTTCACAAACTGGTCCCCCCAAATTGAGGCTCGTAACGACCAATTTTTACACCCGTTTCGAGTGTCACAAAAGAAGGACGATCGCTCGGTTAATTCGCAGTTATTCGGACCACCGACCAGAAAACGTTGCGACTTTCGAAACCAATTTTTATTTTTCAAATTCCCGCCCAAACGAAGGGTTAGTTTCAGCGTTGAGCGGTCGCTTTCAAAATCTTATCTGATTTTTTTTCTTAATTTTCAACTCACCTATAGTTGTGTACAATGTCATCGCGTAGAATGTAGACCCCCAAAAATTCCAATCGGGTTCGCCGTTGTACTCGTTAACGCCCAATTCCTGATGGTACCACAAGAGTTCCTCGTTGAATTTCTCCTCCATTTGGGCGCCGTCGTAGTTCAACGTGATGTCGGCGAGCCGGTGCCTCATTTCGATTCTGGCTAGTGTCAAATTTTTACTATGCTCCTTGCGTAACCGTATCTCTTCGGGTTCTTCGATCAGGTGAAATATAAATCCGCCGACCAACGAGTAAACGGCGAGCAGTATCAAAGGCAAAAGTCGTTTAACGCATTTCTCGAATTTCTCGCAACAAGTCCTCAACGATTCGTCGACTTCGACCGGCTTTCGCCCATTGGCGTTCATCCTAACCCTAGGTTTCCCTTAAAAAAGATTAAAAAAATTTGAATTAACCGCCGTTTTGCTATCGGAATTTTCGTGGCGAGACGCAATTTGCATAGAAAACTAACCCCCCAGCGACTTACTTTCGTTTTTTAGCTCATAAATCAATGAATTTCGTTCGAAAGTCGACCAATTTGAATAAGGTTAAAAAAAAGCGGGTAGAGTTGACGAAAAAGTGACAAAACATCTCGAAACGAAGGTTCTAGGGGAAATTTTCGTCAGTTTTGTTTCGTTCCATGTCGTTTCGGAGCAAAAATTCGTCGTCGTCTAAAAATGACGAGTAGGGCGAGGGTAGTTTCCGTCACAAATTCCAACGGTCGTAAATGCTAGCACGTTTTCTTTTCGCAAGAATGACGGAACGAGGAATGCGTAAAGATTCCGACGACAGTTGTCTGAGTAAATTATTCGACTAGTCAGCATTTACACAATCGACTACAGTTGAGTTATAGTGAACGGCGGTAGTCGACTATAGTTGTTTGCAATCGACATTCAAGCTGGAACTATAGTTGAGTGGCGTATAGTAGAAACTTGAGAAGATGAAGAACCTGATTCTTCCTCTCCCGGTGCCTCTCCGTTTAGCGGCTTTAAAGATACGGAAGAGAGATAGTAAAAACAAAAACGTTTTAAAGGATGGTGAAAATTTTATTGCTCTGATCCGAGGGACGCCAGTCTACAGCCGAGCCACCCTTCGTTTTGTCTGCTCGTGTGTACTTTTCTTCTCTCGACTTTAATACAAGAACCGAAAACGACAGAAGACGGCGAAAATGTTTTCGGTCGTTCGATCGTTTAGCTAGCTGTCGTACGGTACTCGAGAATTTTTGCTAGCGTAGAGGCGAGTTAGCGAGTTGATTTGAGTACTCTTCGTCGAACTAAAGTTTCACTATAGTACCTCGCTACTTCTCTACGACTACCGGTTCCTACTCACTCCTGTACGAGAAATTTGTTTCGCAAAAGATTTACTGGCGTCAATCCGTTTGCGAATTGAAACTGGATCAAAGCGAATGTTGATTAATTGTGTCGAAATAAAAAAAACAACATCGAAAAAGTTTTCAAATGTTCATCGCCATTAATTTCTTCACTCGCAAAAAGTTGTTCATATGATTTTCTGAATTTCAACTTGAATCTGAATTTTAATCTGAATCTGAATATGAATATGATCCGCTTATAGACCTTGAAATTCAATTTTGAACAAACAATAGAGCGAAAACCGTTTGAAATTTTGTTTCTCACGGTGAGATTTGGGCGACGCAATTTTCCATCGAAATAAATAATCCATCACAATGACGCCGAGGGAGGAACGATTTTCGTCACTTGTAGTCTACGGATCGAAATCTTGTTCAAAAAACAAGAAATGTGTCGCGCACTGCGAGAATTGTTACCAAAAGTCGAATTATGTTTGGAAAAGCATGAAACACGCTTGGAAAAACAAGAAACTTGCTTTTCGTTTCGCTAGCCAGAGACTTTCTGGCCGCGAAACTGCTTGCTAAATAGAATTATCGCAAAATTACCTGATTTTTGTTTTTCCTGGACGATTTCCTCGCTGGCTATCATTTTTCGAGTATTTTCGCTGACGGAAAATTACGACGACTCAATAAGGCCGCGAGAAAACAGAACTTGCGCTCGCCCAGAGAACTTTCGCAACGCATTTCGATTTCATGTTATATTTTTATTTGGAGTACCTCCTGTAAAAATTTGTTATGTCTCTCTCTCTCTCTCTCATACTGCGGTGTGTTCCAGTGCATTCTTGCGTGCCACGCACTCTCGCCGATAGTTCGTACAAAAGTATTTTTGTAATACAAAACTTTGCGCAAAACTCAACGACGCCAACACCGAAAGTCGTCACTTTTGTATTATTATTGTCATATAATAAAAACGTTTGCTACGCAAACGGCGTCCAACTGAAATTTATAGTCGCGGCCAGATTGTAAAGTCGTCAAACAAACAAAAAACAGTCCTAGCCTACGATTAAGTATTGTACAGTACAGTACAGTACACAGTAACTGTAAACTTATCATCGATGCGTATCCGAACTGAGTCGAACAATGGGCGCGATAGTTATACGGCTAGGACCGAAATTTTTTTTCACTGTCTAAAAATTGCCTCGGGCGAAAATGAGCGTGTGAGACTACCTGTAGCAAGCGACCGCAATTCATAATCGCTTCAAGATGTAAATAACGACGACGAGTCGTCTTCGCCCCGGGGGCACACTACGCAAGCACTTCAAGGGTGGGAAAGTCCGTCGGAACGCGTGGTTGACTCGACGTTGGTTTATGGAAGAATTCGCGAATGCGCCGACCGAAAATTTGTTTTAAAAAACGTCAACGACGCGCTCGAAATGGATTGTCGATGCAATTTCGAGAAAATCGCTTTTCGAGTGGCCAACCGTCATACTGTATCGAGCCAGCGTCCAACTAGAATTTAATAAGTAAAAAAAAAACAATAAGGCACAAAATATGAATAATGAAACACAAAAATGAGCTGTTCGGTTGATTTTAAACTAAAAATCTGCTCGGCCAGTGACTTTTAAGGGTTAAAATCAGTTTCAACGAAAATAATTGTACAGATTATCAAACAGAAAGCGACCGAATGACCAGACGATATACTGTACCGTATTCTACAGTCGGCGACGGTCCGACAGTTACCACGGTCGCCACGGGCTAGATTTTTCGCTCAGCTCGCCGGAACTCGAATCCGGCGGGGTTTTCGTGGGTTGTTCGTCCTTTTTGGCGTTCAAACAATTTTTTACAGTTCGATAATTGCCGGCGCCGAAATTTTGCATGCGTTGCCTCATTTGAGGCGCTAGCTGCGACTGTACCACGGGCACGACCATCGGCATTTGACCGTTCCTCATCGAAGTCACGGTCAGGTGATGGACCAAGTTCACGGCTAAATCCTGATCGCTTTTGACCATTTGGAAGTATTTTTGGATTTCACCCAAACATTCGCTCCAACCGGCCCAAAAATGGTGCTTGGGCGTCGGGGTCGAAACGGACGCCGCGGCCAATTGGCTCCACTGTAGTTCCTTCAAATATTGGACGGTGAATTCCAGGATGTCGGCTTTCTCCAATTTCGCCGTTTGCGACGGGTCCTTTTTCATGATTTCGAGCAAAATGTTCTTCAAATCGTTCAAACTGTCGTTGATCCGCTTGCGGCGCTTTTTCTCCATCAACGGCTTCTTGGACTGAAAGAAAGCAATATAGATAGATAGCTAGCTAGCGCATGAATTTCGTCCGTTGCGTTACCTTTCTATCCAAATGAGCAAACTCGTTGCCTCCTTCGTGGCCGTTGGATATCTTGCCCATGGATGCACTTTTGTACGGATCTACAGTATACCCGGCGGACTTCTCTCGAGATGGCACGAGTCCACTATAGAGCGAACTGTAGTTTGACTGGCTGCTCGATTCGACGCATGAAATTATGTCATTTTCCGACGGCCGGCCCACTTAACTTCCATTGGAGGTCTTACTGTGCGGTCCACGTGCCGATTTCGAAAACCGGCCTACGGGCTTCGCAGGCACGTGGGAAAAGGACGCCGTCGTCGTCGATAGTTGACGGGCGAGCGTCGTTTGAGGCGCAAACGAGGTTCAAAATTTGTACGCCGCGTACAGTTTCGGGTGAGAAATCGAAAAAAGTCACGAAAATCCATGAACCCCGAAGCGAGGAGAACTACGCGACGCCTTTTGTAGAAAGTGGCCGACCATGAAAACGGCGCCTAATCACGGGGCCGATGCCTTTCGGTGCTGTCCTTTCTCGTCGGCTCGATTCGATGGCACGAAAATTGTTTTCATGGTTCGTCGTTCATGCGCTATCATCGAACAGTTTATTTTCCATGGGAAGGACGAGTTTGAGCGAAATATACTAACTGGCGCGCGCTCGTAAAAAATAGACGGTGAAATTCCCATACCAATAAAATAACTTGGATAACACTTTACACGGCTCATTGCTAGTTTTTACTTTCGTCGAGCGCGGTTGCTTTTAGGTTTGCTCTGTTTGGACGACAATAGTTCGATGATAACAAACAACTATAGGCTAGTGATGATGAACAACCATAGTTCAATGACACGAACTATAGACAACTATAGACCAATGACAAATAGGCAACTATACTTCAACGACAACGCCTGTAAATCATGATCAATTGACAACTATAGTTCAATGTTTCTTTAACTTGTTTGATAATGAGCGCACTGTCTATCTATAGCAAGCGACCTCAATTCATTTCGAAACGACGCGTCTTCTTCACAATTCGGCGCCCAACGGGGGTCAGTCACTTCAAGGGTGGGAAAGTCCGTCGGTATCGTGGTGACGCGTGGTTGACTCGCCGACCAAAGAAATGTCGAAGGCGCGAACTCATTAAACCAATAAATAAAAATGTTTCACAAAAAAAGCCAAGAGACATTCAAAAAAAGTATTGTCATGCAATCGAATAAGTTGTTCCTACTGTGCAAACGGACTTATAAACAAAATAGACACGAAAATGAAGTTATACAACCTGGCTAGCGCACTATCTCGACATTTTCTTGAACAGCTCGACAACAAGATTTCTAGTATGACTAACTACAGTTCAAGTTATGGACAAATGTAGTTGTAGTAATGGGCAACTATAATTCAATGATAAGTGGAAAATTTAAATGTTTAACTTTTTTAAATTTAAAGATGATCAAGTTCGAAACGACTTATTGCAAAGTAAATATGATTTGCATGTTTTTAATGAGCTTCCGTTCCACGGCGCACCTGTCATATCAAAAAAGGTCAGGCCAGTGACAAATTTTGTTTTGACAGCTCTGTAACGAGCAAATTTAGGTAACGAAAGGTGTCTATAGTTTAAAATGGGTCAATTCGTTTCCTCGGCTACGTCGACACAGCCGCCGAACCCCGACGACGGCATAACATGGTGGTTCAAATTCTTCGCTCGTGCTTGCGGTACAATCGGCGGATTACGTAAGCATCAAGAAATTGCTCGAAAAGCGCGTTAGCCAGTCACGTTTGTTGTTTTTATTTTTAAGTTGCCGTCGCGCTTGGTCTTTTCGCTTGTATTACGCTTCATTCCGCGTGCTTAGCCGCTGGTTTAATTCAAATGTAAGTCAACTATAGTTTAATGATATATACAACTGTAGTTCAATCGTTGTGTGCAACTATAGTTAATATTGAACTGTAGTTGGAGTCAACTATAGTTCAAGGATAGTGGACAACTATCGTTCAATCACGTTCGGCAACTATAGTTCTATGATAATAGATTACTATAATGACATTTGGCAACTATAGGCCACTAGCCACACCACTTTTTTGTTTTTTAGGCTGTTCGGTTTTTTGACCATTACTTTGGAGGCGCCATGCTGTTGCGGATTTCTTGATTTCATCGAAAAATTAGCTCATTTCTCGGAAACGAGACCATACTGGCAAAAAGGTCTACTCTACGGCCTGTACGGTTCTTTATTTTAAAACTACGCTAATTTTGTTTTTAGTACACTATCGTGCTGTTTTTTTAGCACAAGTCCCATTCCTGTGTTTATGTGTTTCGAAGTATCGACGTTCTTCGGGTCTGGACTAATTTTCGTTACGGGAATCGTTTACGGAATGATGGCGTTAGGAAAAAAGTATTTTATTTCACTAGCCAACAACTATAGTTCACTGTCTTATTTGTCTATTGTTACTCTTTCGGCAGTTGCTGCGCGATTATAGTTTCTCTTCAGGCGACTTTATTGAAATTGCCAAATAACTATCGTTCACTGTCTGTTCGTCTATAGTTCCCTTTCAACCAGTCGCCGTGCCACTATAGTTCCACTTTCGGGCGACTATAGCTACCTTGACAAACGACTATAGTTCACTGGATATTTTTTGCTTTTAGGGCCGATCGAGAAACTATGATGGCTCGTGCCCAGTCGGCTCCGACAATGCGAGACACCATGGACGTTAATCTTGTGGATCGTGAAAAGCAGCCGACTGTTTTAACAGCCTAATTTGTTTTATCCCAAATAACGAGAAAGATTATTTTCTGTTGTAAAATCCAATGATTTTTTTTGCTTGTGCTTTTGCTTTTACTGTCCAAAAAATTATGAATTAAATTCTGCGACGTTTCGTGGTGTAAATTTTCGTTTTTAAATTTGTTTTTCTGTGATATTATCGTTTTCTCGCCTTTTTCTATGAAACCAAGGTTGAAAATTTGTATTTCGTTATCCAAAAAAGTTATAATTAGAAATTAACGTAAAATTTTGCATATATATTAGAACGTGTTTGTGCGCCTCAAAATCAATGTAGAAAACAAATTTCCTGTTAAATTTTCACCGAATGGGTACAAAAATTCGTTCCTAACGTCCAGAACTATAGACGAGCGAAAATCGCCCTCAGTATCCAAAGATAAACGCCAAATCGAACTAATCCAGCTGAAAAAGTGAATGAATATTTACTAGACTGATCAACTGTAGTTCAAAATGCAAACCAACTGTAGTTCCACTATATTACTTGTCAACTATAGTTTTAATATCCGATGTCGTAACTGAAGCCACGAGTTCGAAATCGTCGAGATCTTCAAGCGCAATGTTGCTCGGTTTGACTCGGTCGAAGGCCTTTCTGCAAAATAGCGAACTGAAAAAAACAAAAAACTTGACTGGATAACGTTCTAACTTCATCAACTGTCGAAGCGAAGCGGGCGACATGTCGAGTCGACCACGACCCAAAACGAAAGCCTGCAGGCACCAATGCAGTTTGGTCAACGAATCAAATTTCGAGCAGGATTCCTGCAGACGAAGAAATTCGTCGATCAAATTGGCGGGAACAATATCTTTAACATCTGCATAACGTAAACGGACACTTTCGCGCAACTATAGTTGGGGTCGCATTTGCTCTACAGTTTTTGTATACCTGCAAAAAATGAAACGTAATCGCGCATCAATTTGTCGAATCCGATGTCAAACAAGATTCGGACTGGGGCTGAGCCGTCCAACGTTGGCTTCTCTAGTTTTTCTTTATAAGATTCCCTGATAAATCGAGCCATTTGGGTAACGTTTCCCGGATGAACCTGACATTCAAAATCAACTACAGTTCAATGAAAATAGGCAACTATAGTAAAAAAATATAAATGAGAGAATAAGAAGATTAAGAGAGAGATTAAGAATGTTACATTCGGTTGAATAGATTGAGCGCAGAAACAATCGTACACGATATGCAAGCATCGAATCAGTATCTTTTCCGACGTACAGTCTAAAAAATGGGAAGTTGAAGGAATTTGCTCGGAAAATCACTGGCCGAGACAAGTTTTATCGACTTTTCAGAATTTGCCACAATCGTTCGGTGAAATCCAAATTCTGTCGAGGCACTAGCAACGAACTGTCGACGATCGCCTCGACGCTTTCGAAATTCGGCGAAGTCGCCATAAATAAATTCGGCTCGTCGCGTACTTCTGAAAAAGATCCCGTGTAGTCACTGGCAACGACAGAAAATTTGTTTTAAATTTTACTTTCGACGAGATGAATAACTTTAGCCTCCAAGTCGATATTCTCGTCGGAATCAATCCAGCCGACCTCGGCGCCTTTCAAGCCTCGGCTCAGAACCTGAAAATCAAACTGATGTTCCAACTATAGTTGAAACTATAATTCGAACAATACCATGAGCAACTTCAGTTCGTGATAGCAAGCGGCCGCCGGCGTTCGAGGGTCGAACAAAGTTGGAGTCATTGACTAAAATGAATTTCGAACAGATTTTTTGATTTCCAAGGCATTTTTCGGTCAAATTTAACTTACGATCGTAATTCTAGCATCTTTTTGAGGTTTTTCCATCAAAATCGAGGGGTTTTTCCATTCCGCTGAGACGCAAAGTTGCGCCTGTTTATCGCCGGCCGAAGAACTATCGCCCGATGTAAAAGTGTCGTTCGCCGATATCAACGAGTTATCCGAATCCAAAACTATGAACCGACTGAAGACCGAGCTCGTGTAGATTTCTGTTTCTAATCGTTTTAACAAATTGGCCATCGATGGTAAATCGACTTTTACGTCGGTGATCGATCGACAAGAAACAAAAAAATTCTCAAAAGCCGATCGATTCCGAGGTAATTTTTGTACGTATCCGCCGATTAAAAACAAATTTTCCGGCTCGACGCCGTTGCAGGCGATCCAAATCGACGAACGCGCGGCGAAATCGGTCGATTTCATTTGAACGTTGTATTGGCCCAAAATGCCTCTGAAAATCCTCCAGAAAAATGCAAGTACAGACAACTACAGTTCAATTTTTGCTCGGTAAATTGTCGGAAAACCAAATTCTGTGCTTCTAAAGCGATTTATATCGGGCAAAAACGCTCACCTAGCAACTTCTGCACCCACTGGAACAAAATTCACGTCGGCCGTCGACGCCGACGAAAGAAGACGAATCGTTTTCACTTTTCGACGTTCGGCGTAGATCGTCGACAATTCCATGAATTTCACGCATAAAGGCGAACCGCCGACGGCGCCCGATTTCGGCGTCGAAAACGCCGTAGACTTGACGATTCTTTTTGTTGATGTCGTGGTTTCGACGATTTCCTCGCACATGTTTTGTTTTTCGCGTCGATTATCGGGCGTTTTCGCCAACGGACCCGGTTTTTCCGTCGCGTCAACGAAAACGAAGGATTTTTCATCTTTCGGAAGCCATTTATCGCCGATTATTTCCGAAATCAAAGCGAATTCTGAATGCGAAAATCGACGAAAACGTACGGGTTTTGTCTAAAAAAATCGAAATTCGTTCAATCGAAATTGATTACTTCCGAAATTTGGGAGAAAATTACGAAAAACGATTCGAAAGTGTCTTGATTTTCTTTTAAATTGTCAAAAATTGAAGCAACGTTTAGTTTCGCATTAGCCGGCGCCATTTTTTTGTTTTTTTTTCCTTCAAAAGTTTTAACTTTCCTTTCTGAGAATTTTCAAATCAGCGCTTTTACGTTTAGATTGCAATAGAACAAACACAAACGTCAATGTCAGAAGATTTTCGGTGTGTAGTGTTTTTTATTTTCAAACCTTGTTGTCTTAGCGGACCGTGTCATTTTTGACGTTTGTAAAAATTGCACGAAAATTTTTTTGTTTGTTTATACAAGTACAAGCAACTGCTCTCAATTTTTTTATTTCCGCTTCAGAAAAAGCTGCATAAAATTGGAAAGTCTTACAATTTCGTTCATTGGTAGGGCGTCTCGTTCTGTCCAGCTAGTCACTTATATAGTCCACTAACAACTGCAAACTCAAAAAGATTACAGTAAGAATGATGTGCAAGTATGGTGGCAGCACAAATATTGACACATTTACACCTAGTGTTTTAGTCATTAATTAATTAATTAATTAATTATAATATTAACATCAAGCCTGATGATATGTAACAAAAAATCACAAACAAAACAATAGAACACCAGCATTTAAAAAACATCACAATATCATTCTTCTTTTTCTTCTTTCATTCTGGAAATTTGGAAAAACTTTATGGCATCGGTCAATCAGTATCCAAGTTTTGGGTTTCCCATTCGCCAAACTTCCATAACGTATTGTTCGTCCTTTCCCATCTTCAAAGATCGCCCACAGTTTTTCCAATACGTAATATACACGAACACGAGACGAGCTATGTAAGATTGTATTGGGTGTAATGGAAAGTTCTGTCAGTTATTTTTAAAATCTGCATTATCTATCTCATAATCACTAATACCGCTAACGATGAAACAAGAACCAGTTTTTTTATGATTTGCCTACTACACAGGTCAAGTGCGTTGTATTTTTGAAATTTTTAATCAGTTATTTTTCATATTTTGATGGATTAACCATGTCCACTGACAAAGTGCATTTA
>JAQGBA010001821.1:0-12006 GCA_034698125.1 Prionchulus punctatus | reverse complement strand
AAAAAATATGTTCATTGTAGGTTTTCTAAAAGCTTCTAGTGTCATCATTCGCCTCATCATCGAAATCGAATACCTACTTTGAATACAGAAATAACGTTTCCACATTGATTTATCGAGGCTTAGTCGCGAAAACAATACGACAATTCAACGAAATGAAAAACGACACCAATAACTGCCGCGATCAACCAAAAAAATGGTTCGCTCAAGACGTTAAGCGCTGAAATGAAGAAAAGTTGACGATGGACAGCGATAGATTATAAACAAGGTGATTCAACTGGAAACTACAGTAGTTTTAGGTAGTAAACATTTTTCGTAAACGAGTTAGTTAGAAAACGCTTCAAAAAGAAAAAGACAAACGAGAAAACGAAACCATTCCTGTTTTTCTAATATAGAAACCGACACGTGTCGCCGTACGTAGTAGTCGCCATAGTAAACATTTTAGTAAGTCGAACTATTTCATAAACGAGCTGGAGGTCTTTTATAAAAAAGTTACAAATGTGACGGCTAGACAAAGTGAGAACAGTATGAGCGAGGGTGTCGGCGTCAATGCGGCGGTACAAAAACTGGTTTTTATAAATACTGTCAGTGTTTGTAAAAACTGTATGAAAACTGTCGCGAAAACAATATGACAATTCCACGAAATGATAAACGACACCAGTAACTGCAGCGATCAACCAAAAAATGGTGCGAAAAACCTGCGAGGAGCCAAAAAAAAGCATGCACAGCAAAGTAATGCAGTGAATAATCAAATGACAAAGCGCTTGTTTCTCATTTCTCATTTTAATTTATCTTGTCACTTATACTTACGTCGATATCATCGTGGAAGTTTGACCAAAATCGTATCGTAGCTGGACTTGCCGGTTCGCTTCGCTTCGTTGAGTTGCCAAATTCTGTTGCGGTTGTAATTGCATCTGCTCTAGCGGATCCGCAACGGGTCCAGCGGCGGCAACGGCTCCGTCGATTCCTCCTACAGTGCCTCCTAATTGTGCCATTCGTCCTTCGATGAGTCCAGGTGGTTGGAAAAGTAGGATGTGTGGTTCGGCGGATATTTCTATTGCTGGTTGCTGGATGTATGTATCGTCGTCCTCTTCGGATGTCGAGAATGATAGCCGCTGAACTAAAGTTCGGTCGAGGTCCTCGTGAAAAATGGTCGGATGATGAAAAACGAACCTCTAGGGTGTCGGCGGAGGTGTGCTTCTTTTTAACCAAATTTGTAAACAATCTCGCCAAATATGCAAACTTCCTGTATTTATAAATAACGAAACGAGCGCCCTTGACTTTTCTCTTTGGCCACCGCCGCTTACGAGCCTTGTCACCACTGTTGGGGGGACCGAACTGAATCGAAAGAGAAACGTCGCTCGCGCACACTTTTGGAACTCAGTAGCGCACAAACGTTTTTTCCGGTAGATACACGCAAAACGGGCTGTTTTTCGCGAATCGCGAATCATGATTCAACTGTCGCGCCAAAAGAGTAGGCGATTTTTGACGCGACAGTTTCTGGCAGAGTACCAAAAACGCACAAACGTTTTTTCGATTGCACTGCAGTAGACACTGACGTCATAGCGTCGTCGCTGTATGTAGACGTCATATCTGACTCAACTGTCGCGTCGCCACTTTTGGCGCGACAGTTTTTGGCAGAGTACCCATTTCTTCGACCGCCTGTTCCGGATGGCATTGATCAGTTTCATAAACCCTACAATAAAATGATGTTGGAGTGATTGTGACAATTTCAAAAAGAAAACAGCAGATGAACATTTACAACAATAAAAAAGATTTTCAGGTGATTCTTAAAAAAGAGAAATAAAATACAGCGAGACTGCACACACTGCGCCTCGCGTTTCTCCTCGACTCCACCTTCTCAGCGCCATGATCTTTTTGTTTGCAATGACATTCTTCACGGTTTAGAATGAAAGGACACAAAAGTGGTTTTGAAACGAAAATGTAATCCGTTTTCTGTGGAACATTTTTGTACTGTTTGACCATAGTTCATTGAATCAAGGTAAAATGCTAGGCGATAATCTTAACTAAAAGATGGCTAACAATTTATGTCACTGAACTGACATCACTTAATAAGCAAAAGTTGTGATAGATAAATCAAAATGAAATAAAAATTGATCGATCAAACAATTGTACACTTTTTTGTGCTGGTTAACGTGGCTCTTTCCCATATTCATTTTATCGATTGTATAGAAAACTCCCATTAAAGTTACGATTTTGCATGCAATAAGTAAAAATGGAAAAATGACCTCAGGTTCAATGTGTGTTGTACAATGTTTCATGCTGATTAATGTAGTACGTGTTATTTTGCTACACGATCAAAATTCACTGAGAAAAATTAGCATTAAATTTATCAAAAATCGGTCAATGAGCACTTGCGTCTTGTATTCGAGGTTATTAAACAAACACTTTTGGACACATTGTCGTGTGACCTATATGATGTTCCTTCAGTAGCAATAAACATTTTTGGCATTAACTTTAAAACTCACAGCGTAATAAAGAAATTCATTAAAAATTTATAATAGAAACTTTGAGACTAAATTTCTCTACGAGTTTTAAAGATAAATTTCACAAATTTATGCAATTTACGGACATCACATGACAAAGGATATAAAAGTTGTTTCTTTCATAACCTCGAATACAAGACGCATATGCTCATTGACCGAAATTTAAGTGCTAATTTCTCAGCAAATATTGTTTGTACACTGAAGTAATCCATACTAATTTGCTTAATGTGAAAAACTGTATCCCGTTTATATTGTTATAATGTGAATGACAGCCAGCGAAATAATATTGGGCACGCAGGCATAATTGCAAAATTTGACAAAAACAATTTGCGCACAGTCATCGCTGCAGGCCAATAAAATAAAACGAAAGTGCAAAAAAAGCGTTTGTAATGCAGAATGTTATTCACATGTTGGTAAAATGTGAGAATTCTACTGGTAGATCTCCCCGATATTCTAAAATCGATACAAGCCTGTCAGTCATTCCATTTTTAGCGTTCAAATTTGAATGTTAGTTTTTGTTGCATACTTTCCTTTTATTAATAATAAACTGGGCATTTACTGCCATTGGACATCTATAGCAACTGGACATCTATCGTCGGCTTACCGCCAAAAGGCTGTATCTGCAATGTTGAGGGATACTGAGATATGGCTACCACGAGATTCACCGTAGCAAAATCTCTTCCCTGCCAAAACGCCATATCTGTAGCACGTGTACACGCTGAGTAATGCTCAATTGGAAAAGTATATATGGAAAATTCCTTACTACCAAATGGCCGCATCTGACAGATACGACTTTATGGTAGTCAAGACTTTGGAAGCTGCAGATACGGCCATTTGGCGGTAAGCTGATGCTATAGTCACTGGACATCTATAGCCAATGGACATCGATAGTCGCTGGACATTTACATTTACAAAAAATTGAAACATCGCAAATAAATAAATCTCAGTAAGAATCAATTATCTTGTTATTTATCTAGCAAACTTATCGTCTTTGTTATGTTTTCCTTTTTGGTTTATTATCGTCGCCGTTAAGACGTTTTGCTTGACGTTTTTTTTAAAAATCCTTTTATCTTTTCGCCGACGTATGGGTTAAAAAAAAGTAAAAATCTTTCCGGCGAGCGTTGCGTCGCTGTACGTAGGGCGTTTTCACGTTTTCATCGTCGTACGTCACATCAAAAATGACTAAGAGAAAGATAGACAGAGACTTTTCTTACAGTAAGTCGAAAATTTGAAATTTTAGGGCTATATTGAAGAGAACGTTTTAAAAAATTGTTCGTTTTCTCTTTCGGACTGGATCAGATATATTCAAATTCATTCAAATTTATTGCAGAATTTCGTTCATGCTACTGTCTGTATCTCTTGAACACATCAATGTTAGTTCATTAAATTTTCAGGAGGTAACGGAAAAACAACTGTAAAAATTTTAATGAAATGTATGAAACAGAATAAATATTATGAAAGTTTGTTTATGGCTACAGTCAAAATGGTAAAATTATGCTATTTTTGTAACTTTGACAGTTTACTTCATGAAAATATCGATAAAATGAAAAACGGCAAGCATAACAAAACTGTCCAAAATATGTGAAAATGGGATCTGGAAATTTTTTGATCTGTCAAAGTTTAAGTTCATTCTTACAGAAAGTCACTCATACTGCAATTTTAGTGATAAAAGAGCATTTTTTAAGGAGCGTAAAAAATGACATTTTAAGGAGTTAGTCGGTGATTTTATTCTAGCGTCAATACAACAATAGGCAATTCTTACAGTTGAATCCATATTCTAATTTCCTATTTATTCCGAGAGTAATTGATAATGGTAACAATTTTCATTTGAAACAATAAAATTATTGAGAGGACAGTGAATAACCAAGCCAAACCCATGAAATTGAAGTACAACTTCCAACATTTTGCACACAGATCACATTTAACTGTAGGACAACAAAAGTATTTTCTGCTGTATTTGGAAATGGTGACAATGTAAGATAAATGGTGAAGTGATTCCGTTTTACAGTACTAGTTTAAAGTAATGGTAGAAAAACATCAATCATTCTATCATTCCGGTTTTTGACAAAGTGTGATACGGCCCCGTCCTGTATAGTTCATCGCTACTGTGATATACACAAAGAACTAATGGAAATTATATTGTGAACGAAAGTATTTTTAATTTTGCGAAAGTGAAATGCATATTTTAATGTCGGTTTAGTCTGGTAATTTGCTATATGTCTATGCAAGTTTCATTAAATTCGGCTTGCACAAATTCTCTCATTTATTTTCATATATATTTATTACCTACGATGCATTAATATTTTATTTACTTCGAGTTTTTCGACATTTGAAACAACAAAGTTATCCAGCGAACGTTCGAATTTGTCGTCGTTGCTGAAGCGAAAAACAAAAGACGCGTCGTCTGTAGTAGACAATGGACGAAATATGCCGCATTGACATTAAACAAAAAAATGCAGTGATTATCAATGAAATGTGCGGTGAAAAGCCCAGAAACTTTTTAAACATTAATCCACCCGTCAATCTTCAGCGCAAATTCTGTAGCAAAATAAAGCAGAAAATTTCGCAAAATGCGTTTTCGAAAGGCACATCGCAAATTACCAGATTAAATTGTACTTGCGAATCTTCATTCATATACGCATTTCGCTTTCGCAAACTAAAAATACTGTACTGAAAGGTGCAAATAAATTGACACTAGACACTCTCTCAGATGGGCCGCATTTAACCCATGGCTTTAAGTGACCTGGTGAAAAATAAACTGTACTGCATAATTTCAATAAAATGTTGGGATAACTTAATTTGCATGATACAAAGATTTTGACAGGACCAGGGAATTTACAAAATTGAAGTTCGATTAGCTTTCTGCATTATTATATCATTTTGGTACCATAAAAAGGTGTAACTGATCAAATTTCACAGCAAAAACTAATTGAAAAAAATTTATGCATAACTACCAAAATTGGATGTGAAAACACCAAGGAGTTTGAACACTCATTTCCAGCAGAGCCGGATTAAAGAACAATATGGTAGTGATTTTGACATTTATTCTCGCTCATTTCCAACAGGATGAAGGATAAAGAAAGCCAGTAACAGAGCAAGTTTAAAATGTAAAATGATTCATCCAAGTGCTTTAGGTGATCGAATATAGGATTTCGGATTAGAGAGTGCTGACTGCTTACAGTTAAAATTAACAATGAACTTTTCTTGGCCTGAAAGTTACATGGTACCTTTGACAGTGGCATTTCATTTCACTGAAAATGAGCAACTCAGGAATACGAAACCCATTGTACAATAAACTTAACAACATTTACAAAATCAAACAAAGCTAATGTTCAACAATATTAAAGCTAAAATTTGCAATCTGTGGTCAGATATTGACTTTAAAACACGAGATTAGATTCGGTTAGATGGTACATTAGTAAAAATAATTTGGTTGGAGAACTATTTCCAGCGAATTTCTTTCAGCAAAAAAGTATACACAAAAATAATAACAGTTGTCGATCCATGACAAAATCTGATGAAGGCGAACGAAGTATAAAATTGTGCTGTGTTTAATGCGGATAAATCAATGATACCTTACTCACCAGTTTAACACTACACTACACTACTACACTACACTACTGTAGTGTAAACAGTAGCTGTCGCTGCCTGTTCACCTGGATGGGATTCTACATGTGTAGTAGTAGCAATGTTATATGCCTATGATTCCCACGCTATGCCCATGCTCGAGTGAAACACTTTGCAGCTACAAATGTGTTCTCTCGAGTAAACTATAGAGCAATAAATTGCATACATACAATTTCAATGCACATATAGTTTAATCGCTTTTGTTAAAGCAACCTTAAGGAGTAGATCACTTACAGCGAAGCAATCAATTCGTACTGTAGAGTACTGTAGGATACTGTAGTGAGCATTTGCCCGTAGGCGCATGTTTACACTAGTTACAACTGTGACATAGCCGTTTGCTGATGTGGCAAAAGCTGTCGCTGTAATTCGTTTACTCGTTTCAGAAAGTTCAGTTTTCTCGTTTTTGCAAATGCAAGCGTCTGAAAACGTCATAGTAATGAAAAAAACAGCAGATTTTTTTGTTTGTTTTTGCCCGATTGAGCTCTCCAAAACGTTTCCACTGAGCACGACGAGATTTCGGCTTAATTTTCTTCTTTTTCGTTTTGGTAGGTGAAAGTTGTTCGCTAACGCCGAGATCAGTCTGGATAACCTCAGTTTCCTACAAGGAATCGTCAGAACAATCCTCAGCGCTCGCCATTATCAATGTACATTAATGTTTGAATTTGGGTGGTTTTTTCAACTCTTGTAATATTTTGAATATTTTACAGTATACAATTTCAAGTTACGCACCTTTTACATTTCTCCAATTTTTCAAATTCTCTATGCCATTCTCAAATCATTCTTTCAGATTTAAAATTACTCTTCACGATGAAATTACATTTCAGAAAATGTGTTGCCTTGTGGCAATCTGGCGCGTAATAAGTGTGATCCATCTATAACACTGTACAGTGTGATCTCCTTATTTAAATGCGAATCTCCTATAATAGTGAAATTTGGGACCATTCCTCGTTAAGAATGGTCCACAACTCTTTGGTGCTTGCACCCAGACTGGCTAACGGCGTCCCGTGATAGTGGGACAGTTTTCAGTCAGTGATAGCACCCTTGGGCCCAAATGTTTACAGCATACATAAGCTTATTAGCAATTCAACTTTAAAATTTTAAAATCAAAACAACGGTGTGCTTGAGAAATATGCTGGAAGGATATTTGGCAAAGCAGTATTGGCGAATTACAGTATTTTTCTTGTGACTCACCTGGTGAGAGAGAGAGAGAGATTGGAGATTATTCTTGTGATTAAAACTGCGACTGTATTACAACGCGGTTTGTAGCTGGTATCGATTAGACATCACCAGAAATTTTTGTCTGCAAATTTGTTGGACCAATTTATTGAACAATTCATGCTTTTTTAATTGAATGTTCCAGTTTGTTAAGATTTCAATATAGTTTTGATGTGCCATTTTTTAAATGATGAACGATATTGAAAAAAGTAAAGCAGCTGCTTATACAAAAAACATCCACACAAAAAAACTCATCTTATTTGATTTCGAAAACAAAATACAGTGAAAATTAAATGCAGGAACTAAAACTTTACAAACAAAAACTTTACAAGCTAAAGCGCAGAATCAAATAAAAGTGTCACTCTGAATCAGTCAACTGTTCAACGGAGTAACCAAATTCGAATTGGTAAACGGTATCACCGATTTCAGTTTTTTCAAGAAATGCTTTCGAAGAGTTGCATCGAAAGTTAAATACACCACTGGATTTAGCGCGGAATACAACCATGTGAAAATTCTATTCAACGTCGCCGGCGGTGTCGCCCAATGGATGAAACTCAACAAACATAAACAAACACCCAAAGTTAACCCTTGAAACAACATTTTCATTTCTCTCACGTACGATGCTCTCGAATTGGTGAGCACTGATTTCACTTTAAAAATAGAAAACAAAACGGAAAAAATGTACAATGACATTGTGTATCCGGCTACAATGTAGCTAAAATATTGGTCTGCTGTTTGAATCGCGACATTTTCAGGGGTACCAAATCCGCCGACTGTGTAAGGTAGAAAATTAGCTACCTTGAACATGGGAGAATAGAAAAATGTCTCAAATGCGAATATCGGCGAAGCAATAAGAAGGCTCAACAAAAAACAACCACAAATCCAAACCAACGATACTCTTACATTGAAATGAGATTTATAAAACATAAAAAATACAATAGCGAAGAAACGATTAGTAGCTATCAAAACGCTGAAAACCTGCATGGAATACCATCCTAAGACGTAATACAATAAAAAACTTAATACTCTATCCAATCCCTCACCAAGGAATCGGTATCCGATAACATCGAATAGAAATCCGTACAGTGTATACAGTAACATAGCGAAGTCGCTGATAGCCAAACCAAGTACGAGTGTGTAATAGGAATTGCGAAAATCTGTCGGATTTTTGAGGATTATGAACACAGTAAATGCGTACAAAAAGATGAAACAAGGAAATATCGTTAACATAATTACTGATTCGTAAGCAAAGATGAAAGTGTTGAACGTTCCGATTGCTGTCAAAAAGTCATAGATCGGAGTCGAAGGAGGAAAACTGGCAATAAAACTGTCAACAGACAAGGTACTGTTGTTCATTTTTTTGATGTAACAACGAGAAAATAGCCAACGACCCTTGCGAAGAATAAAAAGTAAGATATAAAAGAAATGCAGATGGAAAATATGGGTAAACTTTATTCAATTAGAAAAATTTATTTAGAATGCCTCAAAAAATTTTTTAATGAATCCTTATCCCGTTTATTTTGATATAATGTGACAAAGACACATGCTGACTTTTATTGGCCCGCAGTCATAATTGCAAATTTGACCAAAACAATTTGCGCACAGTCATTAGCTGCAGGCCAATGAAATGAAACAAAAGTGCAATAAAAGCGTTTGTAAAGCAGAATGTTATTCACATGTTGGTAAAATGTGAGAATTCTACTGGTAGATCTCCCTGATATTCGAAAATCGAGACAAGCCTGTCAGTCATTCCAGTTCCATTCCATTAAAGCATTCAAATAATATATTAAAGCCAAACATTGATGTGAGATAATAGAAGAAATCCTCAAAAAAAAACAGACTGTATTTCATCCTACCTACGCAATTTTTCGCAATTTTTCACCAAAACGTTAGCCGTCTCGAAAGCCGGCTTCAATGTCATCGTAATACTGGAATCTACACTGAAGCAGGAAGATGAAAATAATGTTACATGAAAATAATGAAAATAATCCAAACTGTTTTTCGTGCAACTTGTACATGTAAAGAGCTGGTCGGTCGCCCTTTAGTTGGAGTCCTGTATCACATTGATAGTTGATGAGAAAGTACCAGCAAATTGTATGGAAAACAAAGTTGTTCTTTTAATCAAGGTTCAACACACAAAATACAAGAGAAGTTTTGTGACGTGAGTTTTCTTTTGTGACTGTATTTTAAGTCGTATGTTACAATATGATATAAGTGATATCTATGAGCCCCCGTTTGTTATTATATTTATTTAGCATGTATTAGTCAATTCGTTAAGTACATGAATGTCACCCATTCAAGAAGTAATTGGAAGGAATTGATTCCTTGGGAGAAGACAACGGAGCTACATCAATAGAAGAGAAATGCATGCGGATCAATTAGATCAAAGGAGAAGCTGTTTTTACCAGGATAGCATATTAATCGCCTCGGCACCTCTACTAGCCATGTACATTAGCAATTTCCTCGCTTCTACCAGCCCTGCATATTATCAAAAGGTCACCGCTTATCGTCCGCTATTACTAGAGACACATATTATTTTGTTATATAAGCTACTGTTATAATTCATTATTCGGTTACTCGGTCAACTATGTAATCCATTGTGTTGTTGTCTTGTTCCCTTGCCCCTATTAAAATTCCCTATTTAATCAAGTTGCCTTATTGAAAGCTGTCTTCAACCATGTGCTGCTCATCTCTAGTGATCAAACTGCAGTAACTATGTGCCATTATCAACATCCGTAGTGGACGTGCCGTTACAGTTTCACGGCTGACAGATCTAGAGAAACTCTGCTAAGCTGACAAAAAAGTCAAATTTATAGTATCTTCCGGCTGGCTAGGTCTATTCTTAAGGCCTTTGAACAAATTCCAATAAAAAGTCGTTTTCTCAATCTTTCCACGAATAAATCCTTCATAAAAACAGATCATAAGATTTTTCAAGAGTTTCTAACAGTTTTTCGAGAATTTCGGAACAACAAGCAAAAACTTGTTTTAAAAATCATGAAAATGTTATTTCAAAGTTTCTAAATGAATCAGTTTTACAGAATGCTAAAAGCACCTTCGTTAAATACAGACTAAATTCGAAGGTTTAAGTTCTTTTTCTCGCTTACATGCAACAAGGACAAACAAGTATTCCGCAAGTGACCATCAATGCCCGAATTAAGACTTCGTCCGATATGTGAGCCTATTCGTCCGATTCATAAGCGGCTGAAGGCTATCTGAAATCTGTTTACAAACCTCACTTACAAGCCCTTTTTTGTTTTTCTTATGGTAAAGTTACTTGTGAAAAAGTGAAGACGAGAAATGTTCAAACATGAACAGGTTGGTTTATTGGACATTTTTCTCTCAATTCCAAAATCAAAGGAATGATAACGCAATATTTTCATATCCACCAACGAACAACTGTTTGCGTCGTAAGCAAGACAAAGCAGAAAAATAACACGTGTTTTCCACTATACATCGAATTTTTGTATTTTACCGTTATTTCGGAACTGTACGTTAAACTTTAATGTATTAGTTACTTCGAAAATGTACTTGCTAAATCTATCAAGCGACAAAAACCAAAACCTTGTTTTGACAGTTACCAGTTTAGAATGCTTTTAGTGTAATTTCGTGAAAGAAAAAAAATAAGCCACGTTGTCAATAAGGGTAGATTGAGTAGAAAAGGGATATTTCAGTGCATTCCAATCTATTGTGTGAATCTGAATATGTATACGACAAATTCTTGCCGATATTCAATGTCGATAAATCTTTCATTTATATTATTATTTGCATTTACTATTTGTTACATCAAAATCAACAAAACAAAAAAATCGCTACTGATAACAATAAAAACGGGAAAAGACAAATACATTTACATTCAATCAACATTTACAAAATCTAAATAATTATCGGGCGGCCATTTCATCAAAACGTCGTCGGCGAACGATTTACCAGCGAAATGTTGCGAGTTGTCCTACAGAAAAGAAGTTATAAGTTCCATAAATCATCAATGAAAGGTCAACAAGTTGTAACGGCTAGTGGATTATAGTTGAAGCTTTTAACTCATCTGCCGCACGGTCAACTATAGTCTGCAGAGTTGTCAACTATAGACAATAGAAAATAACAAAAATTCTTACCATATTTGACTTAATCTTGGCGAGCCACGAATTCGTGGCGATATTCACAGTCTCCGAAACCGTGAAATCTGTAGATATCGACGAACGGAACGTGAACGATGGAAAAATAATCAACTCGCCGCTATTTTGAATCAAACGTTGCACTTCGATTCCGTACGATTTCAGTTTTTCCACGGTCATCTGATCGAAAAAACAAAAAAGACGTTCGCAAAAACGCAATAAAGAACCATAAAAAACGCAAACACAAACCGGTGGAAGTTTGACAAAAATTCGTTCCGTTAAAACGCGATGAACAGTCCAAAAATCGCCGGGTTTAGTAACGTACCTGAACCAAACACGAAAACTATAGTTAGTTGTACAGTGACTATAGTTGGACAGCGACTATAGTTGAAATAATTACCATATTTTTGGTTTGCCGCAATACAAAAACGAAACCGTTTGCAAACCCCAATCGGTGCACATCCAAGGCTGGTACGTTAACGACGACTCCATCGAAACGGACGGACCAAAAAGCGCTTTTTCTTCTTGAAAAAACAAAAAATTTGTAG
>JAQGBA010001820.1:0-12008 GCA_034698125.1 Prionchulus punctatus | reverse complement strand
GCAGCATGAAGAAGAGCGGTGGAGCTTCAAAAGATGTCGCATCAATGACCACAAAGTGGAACCAGCACGCAAAGAAGATCACCAAAGACGCTGCACAGAAGCTAATGAGCGGCATCAAGATGAATACTCGAAAATTTTATGAAAGCAGTGATGTATAAATTTATTTAAAGCTTACACAGAATGCCAAATAAATGCTCTTTAAATTGAAATAAAACTTGTTAAAATCAGATGAGTAGTTTTTTAGTATAACACTTTTAAAGTGAGCGGATTTTTTCTGAACACTACTTTATGTACTTCAACATATATACACAACAATTTGAGATGAATGGAAGAACAAAATCAAAAAAAATTTGATGATGATGAAATTGATGAAATTGAAAATGAAAATGAAATGATGAAATTTGAAAAGTTAAAAAATTGTAGGTCTCCCGATGATAGAGTTGAAATCTCTCGGACCAAATGCACTGCGTATTGTGGCTAGCATAGCAAATGCATCATGCTGATTTACTGTCCCATTCTGGGTCCATCGACTTATCAGCTATTTCCAAGTGAAACGAACTCATCATGGATTTACACAACAGTCAAGAAGCAAGATGTTGCAACGCCAGTCATGCCAGATTAATATAGGTCCGTATCAGTTTGTAAGCTTGTAAATGCAAAACGCGTCGTGTAGCAAATTGTGCAGCAGTTTAACATAGCTTAATAACGAAAGTATGAAGCCAAAAGGACAAACCTCTTGCCTATTAGAAAAAAAGGTGTTTACAGGTTGGATTGGGTTTATTTACCAGTTCCGGGGACATGCACAGTTAGTAAATAACGGTCTCGAGGAATATTGATCGATCTGTGTATTTTAAAATTTCACCTGCCATTGCCGCGATTGCGCTGCAGTTTCTCATTTTCTGGAACCGAGGGTTTGGTTGGCTGATTCGACAAACGATGACAGTTACTGTGTTTCATGATTATATCTTGGGATCCGACTTATGCATGTTCGCATTTCAGTGATCTACAGTGATGATGATTAACTGGCAGTTCAACTCTTCCCGCTTTAGAAGTTTTAGTTTGAACTGCCTGACCTTTCTGTGTCTAGCTGAGCTTTGATGCTTCCTAGATAATCATTCGTGGGATCACTGAGGTTTATACATAATTACAAGAGAACTAGAACATGAAGAAGCTCTTTCGGTTGAAACGATCATTGATCCTCACTGACTCTCTTCGATACTTGTCTTTTCCACAAACGACATTTGCGTTCTTACTTCTTTAACTTGTCTCACTGTCTCGAGCTACCACTACTCCTTGAGCCCTTCTCTTCTATCTTGCTTTTGCTTGTTGGCTAGTACATAGTTTACTTATGCTAAGTCTAGATTTAATATTAGCTGTCGACCACTTTCCATTTTATCTACAAATGGTGGTGTCATTGTCAGTACTTATGTTATGCTTAGCCCCTTGCTCGGTGTTTCCACCAATAGCAAAAACTTTATTAAGGGGTGTCTGGAATGTAAATTTATATCAATTCTTATTCCCCACAGCGCAATTATCCGCAAAAATAAACAGACTTTTCATAGTCGTCGCTACTTTGTTGTTGAAATACCAGTCCAAAATTGACAACATCTCATTGGGTGCTTTCTTCACATGATGTTCAGTGTAAATGAACATGCATGCTTGATTCGATTTAAGATCATGAATGCCGAAATTATGTAGCCACAACTGACGCTTATATATTCAGGACCGATGTTTGTGACTGGTAGAGGAATGTTTTTTTCATAATCAAAGCAAATCACCACAAGTTGCATCATTGACAATGGATGCTGGGATTTCTTTCATTCAATTTTTGAAGCCGTCAGCTTCGGTTTGATGTAAATTTTTTTCGTTATTTAATTCCTTTTCAAATCGATTGTCCCCATTCGATTTTGCCAATTTAATTTTAGCATGCAATCGTTTGCATGTCTTGCAAACATCGCTTCGAGGATTGCCGACTCTGATATTAAAGTGGCAATTAAAAATTTGATGAAATCAATCTTTACTAATGACGTTGGAGTAAACCGGTTTTTCTTATAAAATTCTTCAGCTAATTTTTTGATTGTCGTCGTTGGATCCAAATATTTTCTGGTAATGCGATTTTATGTGAATCTTTTCTCTAACCGGTAAATTTTGTATGAAATTTCGAGTTGCATCCAAAGCTTCTTGGGGTGTGCAATGTGATGAGCGCCACGACCATCTTTAGGTGTTGAACGATTGTTTTGAACTTTTCTACGAAGACATGTCACTTCGATGCCGAATTTTCCATAATTTTTGAAAATGTCATCTTTTTCTTTTTTTGAAAATTTAACAGCGCATTTACAATGACAATCGATCGAATCCGTTTGAACTTATGGACTGACTGGCATCGAAATGGGCTTTTTCTTGGTCTTCTGCATCATTTTTGCCACACCTAAAACGATTAAAAACTGTTATAGCATTAAAAAGGTTCGTTAATACTCTTTAGAAGATTCCAAGGTTATGATATAAAGAAATTATGTAAAGTTAAAAAGTCTCTTCTTACCTTCCACTCTAGCCTTCTTCATCTGATTTCTTGGCCAATTGTGTCGATTTTCTAGACGTTTGCGCCCACGAAATTGGGCTGAATTATTATTGATCAAATTATCAGCCGAACTATTATTGATCGAATCGTCCATTCTTTTTACAAAACTTAAAAAAATAGATTGTTGACTAACATCTAAAAATGTTATTGCTGTGACAATGTTGAAACTTACCAAGGTTTAATAAAGTTAATTAATTTGACTAATTAAACAATATAAAAACATTTTTTTTAAATGATTTTAATCTTTTTCCTAACAAAAGAGAAATGTGACTTTGTAAGCACTTGCAGCCAAAATCCATTTTTCCAATAAGCATTTCGCACAAAATTGGACTTGTGCACTTTTTGCTACAAAATTGGCTTTGGTGAAGAAAATGGCATTATTTGTACAGGGACTTGTGTTCACTTTGCTGCAAAACGGATTGCAGATTTAAATTCAGCGCCTTTCAAATAGTAAGAAACTGCACCAAACTCAATTTTGGAAAAATGTGACTTATGCACTTTTTGCAGTGAGGGCTTTGTACTCTTCGATCTTCGATTTAATTCCAAATTTCTTAGCTATTTCAGAATAGGGAAGACCTCCATCGACATCATTTAAAATTTGCAGTTTTTTCTTTAAATTTACTGAAATTTGTTTTTTGTCACTAGTCATTTTCATACAAAGCAAATTATACAGCTGTCTACAGAATTTTAATTTTTACTGTCATCGTTTTCACATTAGAACATATCAAAAAATAAACCGACAGTTTCAAATTTTTACTATTTTTGACTAAATTTGTGTATAGCATTCGCGTTAACCAGAGTTTCATTGTATAGGGACTTTAGAACGCGTTTGCATTATCTATGTAGTTCACGTTATCGAGGTTCGTGTTAACCAGGTTTTTATAATACTATAGTATAGCTACTTTTGCAGGGACTACTTAGAAGGTTCGTGTTATCAGGGGAGTTCGTGTTAACCAGAGTTGACTGTACTACAATAGTTTAATAACGTCTCAACTGTCCATCAACCCAGCTAAAGCATAATCTTTAAGATATTCCTGAAGGCTGGAAAATTTCAAAAATACTGTATATTGAATACTGATACTGAAAGACGGCGATGATCAACTTTGTAACAATTATAGACCAATTTCGATCTTACCCATTATTAGCAAAATTTTAGGCGCCATGTTTGCAATTGTTTGCAAAATGCAAAAATAAATAAGATACCAATTTGCTTTATAGACTTCAATCAGGTTTCCGACTGAAACATTCCTGTTTCACAGCACTGCTTGCTATTTTTGAGTCGTGGCTCAAAAATTTAGACATTGGGAAGTCGACTGGAGCAACCTTTATTGATTTTAGCAAGGCTTTCAATAAAGTGAACCATAAAATAATATTGTCGAAACCAGTGTTGTGCCGATATATCGGCTACTTTCCAAAATATCGGTATCAGCTAATATCGGCCAAGATATCGGCCGATATTTAATATTATTGTTAATATTTTTAGTTACAATTATTGGATGCATGTTTTTGATTTTGTTGACTATAAAACGGAGAACACATTTAAAACTTTCAAATGCAATGATTTTTATGTGAAAAAATTAATACAGTGCCAATTCTCAATACGAAAAATTCCAAATTTCTTAATTTACATTGAGCCTTGTTAATATCGATAGTTTTCGTGAAATAATTCCACACAGCATTTGTTATTTTTTTACAAAACTTAATTCAGTAGACAACTCACTTTCAGCGAAAGAAACAAATTGAAAGAAACATATTGATGAATCAAATGTTTTTCGGCCATTGCGACATTACCATTGCGCAATTGCCATATAAAACGTGCAATGAAAATATCAGCCAGCGGATATATCGGCCGTTTTTCAATATCGACCGATACCGATATATCGGCCAGTGTAACAGAGATTTTATTTTAACCTTGCAATATTCCATCAGTCATAACATACAAGTTGCCAGGAACACCATCACTTATAATATAATGTTATTGAAGAGTAACAAAGCGTTTATATAGTACGCTAGATGGCAGCACATGCATTCGCTAGATGGCACCACGAGCATCCACCAGGGGGCGGTACACGCATCCAGTAGATGGCAGCACCATCAACGCCCACGCATGACTTGCGCAATAGATGAATCACCAGGACTTGCGCAAGTGGACCAACGCCCACTCGTACCTACAAATAGAATAAAAGATGAATCATACCTTACTGTAGCATGAATCATAAATGATATAAAAACTAGTTGTAATCTTTTTTAACACATAGTTTCATAGGAAGTTTGATGACTCATCATTACACCCACACACCTCCCACTCACGCCCACCCATGGATTGTGAAATAGTATATAAGGACCCAAAATTTCCGTTTACTCATTCCCATCATGACTTTGTAATTATTGGATGCTTATCTCTATTGTAGTTTTAGTTATTATTGTAATATACTCTGTTACCTGTATTATTGTATTACCATTTGGAATTACTGTATTGGATTTGTTATCACCTGGATTTAGTTGGATTAATAAAATCTTATCCCTCATTACTGTGTCGTTGTGGTGTTCTACGTTACACCAGCTCAATATCGGCACAACACTGGTCGAAACTGGAAGCATACGGGACATCTGACTTGTCAATGAAATGGTTTACATCATACCGGGTCGTGTGCAAAAGTTATTCATAAATTGGTGCATGTCGACGCCGCTACCTGTCCGCGCTGGAGGACCACAGGGGCTTACTCGGCCCACTCTTGTTTGTCATTTACATTAATGACATCTTGCAGAACATTAATTCATGCCATTGTCACTTTTAAGCTAATGATTAGACTGTTTACCATTCGGGCATCTCAAATTCATGGATCGAAACATACCTTCAGGGCAGCACTAATTCTATTATCGACTGGTCAAAAGAGAGTGAAATGTCAATCACATGCATGCTTATCAAGAAAAAGCGATCAGCCAATGCTGACTTCAACTCCCCGTTTATTGAGAAAACCCCACTTCCCGTTGCTGACACTTTTAAACTGTAGGTGTTCATTTTCATAACACATTGTCTTTCAAACCTACCTGCGATCACATTTGTAAAAAGCTTGCTTATGGTGTCTTGTTGCTCAGGAAAGCTTCACCTCTGGTTTCTAAATCAGTTTTGCATTTGTTATCTAATTGCTTTTGTAAACCCTTCTTCGAATACTGTATCATTATTTAAGGCGCACACTTATCTGAATCTGATATTCATCGAATTGAATTGCTTTGATTTACATGCGCCAACATATTATCTTGTCCTTTGGTTTTTAATGAAAAAGTTCAGTATTTTGAATACCTCGGCTGGCTTACTTTTGATAAACTAACCGCTGTATGTGGCTGTACGACTGTAAGTACAATAACCAGCCAATGTGGCGAGTCCTACTGTAGTCAACCTGCGATGGAATTGCTTTTGGGTTCGAGAGTACGAGCGATGTGGTACGATTTTTATTACACGATCGATCAGCTGACCAAATGGCGAAACTGACGAGCAGAGTGTTTCCAAATGTACACAGAGGAAACTGACTTTTGCATTTTGTTTTATAGGCGGAAAATATGTGAGCGAGTGGGAGAAAGTTGATTTATTGATTGAAAGAAATTGGAGAAGAGATTGAAAGATTATGAATTGAGTATAGAAAGGCATATTAAAAAAAGTTATTGAAGTTTGAGAAATGTTTTGGTTTGGAAAATTGTTTATAGAATGTAGAAATTTGATTTGAAAATGTAAATATACTGTAAGTTAGTTGAAAGTGAAATTAACTCGTGTCACACTCCATATTGTTCTTCCTTTTTTCTGCAAAACAATTGTAACACTAGAGCTGGTTATAGATAGATGTAATTTACAACAGTTTTACGTACCAGTTCAGGGGGCATGCACAGTTAGTATAAAAGGGTCTCGAGTAATATTGATCGAGCTGTGTACAGTACTTCGTATTCTTTCTGCCATGCCGCGATTGAGCTGCGGTTTCTCATTTTCTGGAACTGAGGCTGATTCGACTTGGTTGGCTGATTCGACAAACTATGACATACTGTGTTTCATGATTATTTCTTATTTTCGCCATGTGCATGAGCGAGATCCACAGTGATCAGCCGTAACTGGCATTTCAACTCATCCCGCTTAAAGTTACTCTGGCATTTGTAGAGAAGCTTTGGTTTGAACTGCCTCACCTATCTGTCTCATGCTAACCTTTGAGGGTTCCTACATAGATAATCATTCGCGGGATCACTGGGGTTTTCACATAAAGAGAAGCATAATACTGTACTTGCGTTCTTACTTCTTCAACTTGTCTCACTATGTCAAGCTACCACTACTCCCTGAGCCCTTCTCTCCTATCTTCCTTTTGCTTGTTGGCTAGTACATATTTTACTTATGCCTAAATCTTGATTTAATATTGGCCGTCCACCGCTTGTCGTTTTATCTACAAACAGTGGTGTCATTGTCGGTATTTATTTATGCTTAGCGCATTGCTAGGCGTTTCCACTGATAGCAAAAACCTATTAGTATGAGGGGTGTTCAATAAGTTTTGAGCCTAACCATATTCCGCTGCAGAACCAGTTATGCAAATTTTTTCTCATGTTACCACACCCTTCAATAGACTTTGTGCAAAATATCAGCCATTTGTGTTGTCTCATTCGCGAGCTATACAGTTGTAACCAAAGTGAGGTCGGAACAAATATGATTCACTAAAAACTTGAGTGTCGAGCAGTTGTAAAGTTTTTGACGTTCGTCTGCTCTACGACGGGCGTCTGCAAAACGTTTCTAAGGATGATGCTCCATCATATGCAACTGTTAAATGTTGGGCAGCGGACAGTAGGCGTGGACGGCGGTCAGTCGAAGACGAGCCTCGTTCTGGACGACCTGTCAAGGTGACCATGCCGACAAATTGTCAAGGTGTCAAGAATTTGGTGGCGCAAGATCGTCGAATATGGGTGCAAAAAATAGCTGAAGCAATGGGCATGTCCGTTGGTAGCGTCGAAACAATTCTCCACAAACTTCTCAATCTGTCGAAGATTTGCGCGCAGTGGGTATCGCGAATGCTCACCAATGCAGAATTGCAGACTCGCATGGCTGCATGCAAGGAAGTTCTGGAGCTCATTAATGCCGATCAAGAGAATTTTTATTCGCGATTAGTGACTGGGGACGAAACGGGGATCCATCACTTTAATCCAGAGTCAAAACAAGAATCCCAGCAGTGACTGCCGGTTGGGTCCCCGCCTCCAAAGAAGTTTCGCACCCAACCATCATTGGGCAAGATTATGGTGACAGTTTTTTGGGACTGTAAGGGCATCCTGCTGATTGACTACATGCCACATAAAGTTACCATCACTGGTGACTATTTTGCGAATGTTATTCGTCAATTGAAGAACATAATTAAGAAAAAGCGACGCAGCATGTTGAGTAAAGGAGTCCACTTGCTGATCAATAACGCACCTGTTCACAAAGCTCAAGTTGCACAAGCTGCGATCGCTGAATGCGGCTTCAGTAAATCAATCACCCTCAGTATTCACCGGACATATCCCCCAGTGACTACTTCCTGTTCTCGAAACTGAAAAAACAATGGCGGGGCAAGCGATTTGCTACTGATAACGATGTGATAATGGCTACAGAACAGTTTTTTGAGGCATGTCTGGAACCATTCTTTTCTGGTGGTATTCGAGCATTACAAGATCGGTAGAATAAGTGCATTACTGTCAGGGGTAGTTATGTGGAAAAGGAGTAATAAAAGATTTTTCTAATTATTCGTGCAATATGATCAGGCACAAAACTTATTGAACACCCCTCATAGCATATTTCGTTACGACCATTGTCAGTGTACATTCCTGCATGGCCCGCATTTTGGAGTACAGAATTTTTAACGAGTTAGAGTAAGAGTATGAGTACAGGTCAAAATTTTAACGAGTAGAGTATGAGTAAGAGTGGAGCCCAACTTTTTTAACGAGTGAGAGTAAGAGTATGAGTAAAGTCGAAGTTTTTAACGAGTAGAGTATGAGTATGAGTAATGCTAATTTACAAAAATTTTTTTGCAAAAGCAATTTTTTACTACTTGTATTGATACACACATATGCATACATAACAAACAGATTGCAAAACATTATCCACATAAACTTCCAATTCAGATCAATGGCTTCCAAAAAAAACAAAATTCATTTTAAAGCAGAAACATTTGTTTTGATGATCACTTGATTTTCTAAATTATCGGGGGACAATCTGGTATGCATACCCGAAGACAAAAACGCCTGCATGAAAAAACATGCCTTCAGCGGAAGCTGATGAGCATGGTGCAACTAAAAAGTCGATAGCTAAATCACCAATAACCGGATATGTACCTTAACTTTGCCAATACTCAACTGGATCGGCGTCTTCCGCAAGATAAAAACTGTCATAAAAATATTTTCGAGTTCCACACGAAGGGGCGATGGATTGGTTTCATGCATTTCTTTTGATAATTGATCACGTGCCATTACGTAACGAAATCACTTGATTTTTGGTTCTTCATTCGATGCCACTTGATCATTGTTATTCATCACTGCTGTCGTTTGTTCAACAGGGCTGAACTAAATCAAAAATTATTTTATAAATGAAATGGTCAAACCATATGAACAATGCAACATACCTGAAATTAATTTCTTAATCATTGAAAGCACTAGTGATAAAGATGTTGTTTTATGCACTTCCAATTCTAACATTAAATGTGCAAAGGGTTCTAAAATATCTCACAATTGGCGTAATTTCAACCATTGACCAGCTGATAATCCAATAATGTTTTCTTCCTTGCAAACCGCTTTGATTGATCCTTGAATTTTTAAAAGACACTTGATCATATTGTAATATGAAGACCACCTCGTTTCACAGTAACGGGGTACCATAATGCCTTTCGTAAGCTTCTTCAGCTTACCCGTATAGGCTATGGCTAGGCTACTCAAACTTTTATTAAATCGTCCAACCATTGCAATCGACGCCTTGACAATTTTCGATAATTTATCATGTTTTAAAAACTTTCGCACAGTCAATTGCAAACTGTGTACCATGCATCGCAAATGTTTGCTGCCCCAAATTTCATTTTGATCAGATTGAAATGTGTCGAAATCTGAAATTTCGCGATCAATTCCCATTTCGAAATCATCTTCGTCAAAGATAAGTTCTAAATTAAAATCGCCTTCTAGTCGTTCAGTTGCTCTTGAATTATAGTTAATGTTGGCCTATAGTTGGCAACTATAGCTGCTTAACAACTCTACACTTTTTTGCGTTTCCTTTTTGACACGGAAATAAAAATCTTACGACGCAAAAACGATTCCAATTTAACGACTAGGGCTCTCGGAGTTTTCGGATCGAGATTGTTGGCATCTTTTTTCAACCATGCCGTTATATCCGTCGACGCTACTTTGCCCGTAGGATTCGAATAAAGCCTGAAAAAATGTTTCGATTTTGGACACCTTTTCGAGCGTTTGCAAACAAATTTCGTGCGCTGGCTAACCACGATTCGTCGTCGTCCGTCAAATCGTAACCGTCCAAATTCAAAACATCGCTATCGCTGTCCTGGCTGCGCGGCGACAGGGAAAGGTTTAAATCGTTGAGCGAACGCGGCGAATCCTTCAAAGCGCCCGAATCGGACAAAATTTCGCCGTTTTTCCGTCCGTCCATGAACTTTTTTGATCCGTTTCCGGTTCCAACACCGGAACTGACCGCAGCTGCCGCCAAATTCATTTACACGCGAGAGCGTTTACGTTTTTTGCTCGTTTAAATCATTTTCACGCGTTTGTCGCGTTTCGTTAACGAAAACCCCGATTTCGTTAACGAAAACCCCGATTTCGTTTTAAAAGTGTTCTCGAATGCTAATTTTCTTTATGAAATATAGACAAAAGTTATCGGAAGCGATTAATTCGATAAAATGATGTAAGCAAAAATTAACCTACGTAATTTCAAGAAAATTTCAAAAGTAATAGATAGATCGATAGATAGGTCTACTAAAAATAATAGATCTGGAAGTAGCTACAGTCAACTATACAGTATAGCAGAGCCGAACCACTATATTCTCTAAACAACGGTAGATACTGAAGAACTATATACTTTGAACAACTATAATCTCTGATAAACTATAGTCTCTGCCCCGCATGTTGGAGTACAGGGTTTTTAATGAGTTAGAGTAAGAGTATGAGGACAGGTCAAAATTTTAATGAGTAGAGTATGAGTAAGAGTGGAGGCCAACTTTTTTAACGAGTTGAGTATGAGTAAGAGTAAAATTCAAAATTTTGGTCACTCAAACCCCTTTGACTAAGAGTATGAGTATACTCCAACATGCGGGATGGGTATGCACAGTTTTGACCAGTGTTCACATTGAAAGGTTGTACAAATGGTCTCTGCCTGGGACATTTCTCTCATAACCTGTAGTACACCGACGGGTCCACAATGTAGAAGGATATGAACCACATGGTTGACTGGCAGAAGTTCACTCTTTCCCAATAGCCGTTCGTTAACACAAGTTCAGTTTTGCTTATTTTTTGCTTATTCTTCGAAGTAGCTTGCGATTTGTCAGTGCATGCTATGTATGTTAATGTAAGCGATTTTCTTTTTGATTTAGCTTGAAGTCATACATAGTTTTTTAATGTGGCGGATAAGTTTTTGCAGTTAGACTTCTTGGACCTAATATTTACAGGAAATCTTCAACAATATTTCAGTTCTTCGGTCGGCAGTTCAAACTCTGGTAATGTTTTCTGGCCTTGAGGGTGAATTGTGTGTTGATCGCTTTTCTATGTGGAATATGTCACAGGTAAGTTGTCACCTATTACAAAATCGTCGTCTTGCCACTATAGTTATCGGTCAACAATAATAATGCATCTCTTTTCCATTATTAGCTGCTGAACTTACACTAGCTATAGTTTCTGTGGTATACTATGTAATTTGTATTGGTTTCTTACATGAAGCTGTTTCAACATTAGTTTTACCTTTTACCTGCCAAAGTTCTTCGAATTCAATTTAAACAGCCTAATAAGTCAAAGTGAACTCGATGTTTTTCAATGTGAACTCACGTGGGGGTGCGGCCTTTTTGTGATGCGCAGGCATGACTGTGCGCAGCCACAATGGCGGGTATTTTTGAATTTTTGTGTGAGTAAAAATTCGAACTGAACTGCTATCGCGCAACCTCATTCAACTTATTCTATTCAAATGACGTGCAGGTAAATAAAAATTTTAAATTATTCACAAAAATTTAAAAATCTAAAAAGCCTAAGGGGTCATACACAAATGACATCATTCAAAATCTTCTGACCCCCACCCCCCTCCCCCTGTCATCCACTGTCATATTTGCCCCGACACCCCCTTAGGATGACATCATCTTTGCCCGACCCCCCCCCTAAATCGGAAAATTTTGGAGCTTTTTTCAAAAAATTTTTTGCACATTACGTTTCCTTACACTAATAACACTTT
>JAQGBA010001819.1:0-12015 GCA_034698125.1 Prionchulus punctatus | reverse complement strand
ACCAACAAGTTGATGAAGAACAACAAGTTAAACTTGTTGAAGCTAAAGATAATAAAGTTATTATAAGGTGAGTGAACACGCCGCAAACCAGACTATGAGAATAGATTTCATTATCAATTTTTTTCAACCTGACAATTCTTTGTTTAGTCAGTCACAAAAGACCACAAGTGTTCGAAATCCAATTTTGTACGATATCGTAGAACGATTTTGTGTTGCAAGCACTATTGGCACACTGCACTTTATTTGGCCAAAACATCAACGAAAGATTTTTATGGCAATTTTTGCAGTTGTTTCGATATATTGTTTGCATCAATGCCGATTGAACATCGACATATTTCTGAACTACAAGTTAGCAACAAAAGTTTATGAACGACCAATTTCAACTTTTCAATTTCCCGCGATCACCTTTTGCCCAATGCGAATGTACAAAAGATCGACATTTGGAAATAGTGCTGCATTCAGGTTATTCTTGGCTACGTTTTATGCGAACACACGTCCAGAGTTGAGCAGCTTGATTTCTGAAGTAAAATTACTAATAAAATTTTTGAAAGTGTATTCAATCAAAATCTTTTATAGAACTCCAGGTCATGTTCGAATCACAATAATTTGACTATCGATCAGCAACAAGCTGTTTTTTTCAGTATTAGTGAAGAGTTAATATCAGGAACTGTTTGGACTTCAAATAAATACATCATCAATTATCAACACATTTTGTTAAAATGTTTTTGGAATGAGAAAATCATCAATTGCAGCGACGCATTCATCAGTCATGTAAGCGATGTTGGAGCTTGTTTCACATTTAATATTGGCGAGCAATTGGCAAAGTGGGTTAGTGACACAAAAACAGGTGGACATTTTTTTTAAAGTTTTTTTGGACTACATTTATCTGGACTTTCGCTTGTAGGTTATGGTATTAACATGACAAATTATAATCAAGCAAAGTTCACTAGCTACTATGGAAACAGCGGGTTGAAATTGCATGTCAATATTAAACAGTTCGAATATTGCGGCAATGAGCTAGAAAAAAGTGGAGCTGGATTGTATTTCCAAATACACGGAATCAACAGAAATCCATCATTCCTTATTAACCCATCGACGTATGTGAGTCCCGGCTACGACATAAAGGTTTTCGTTGAACCAATGGTTTACAAGAGAAAAACTGAACATTTGGGCTTGTGCGCCACATTTGTCCCTACTTATCTGTTGTTTGACAGCAACTTCACCAATTACGTTTTGGAACATTGCTACATGCAGTGTGTCACTGAACATACCTTAAGAGAATGCCATTGTTTTCCACCAAACTTGGGCGCGTTTAGTCATGTTCTAAAGTCAAAAGCAAACGACATAGGTGTCAACGAGCTTGATGTACAACCATGTTTTAATCAAAATTATATCTGCCTGAAGGAATGGATACACTACACATTGGCTAGAACCTCCATGAATGTTCTGTGTCCGGCTTGCAAACAGCCTTGCGAAGAGACTAAATACTCAATTCAAACAACAAGCCTTTTGCTGTCACCAAGAAACTTGGTGATCGACCAAATTGCTAATATCAGTTTTACTGAATTACACAAAAATTACATGATACTTAATTTCAATTTGAAATTATCCGATTTGCAAATAATTTCGGAAGAGCAAGCATTCGATTTGGAAGACTTGGTTGTTTATATCGGAAGCAACATTTGCCTCTGTTTAGGATTGTCATTTTTTACTATTTTCGAATTAATTCATTTTGCGTGTCGAATTTTTGGTTTCCTGATCAGACGATACTTTAGTTGTTTAATCAACATACAGAAGTGCTGAATAAATTCAATGTTGTGATCTAATCATAGAGAAAAAAACGGTACATATATTCTATCCCACGGTTTCACAGCTCAAGTTTTTCTGTTTGTGCTTCTCATTTCATTTTCCTAGAGTTGTTGAATCACTTGACTATTTGAGTAAAATACGTAATTTGCGCATGGAAAGAAGAATAAAATAATCAAGCAGACTCTTGTTACAGTGAAGTGCGATGGACTGGGCATTTTACTTCATTATAATGAGACTGCACTTTATATAATATTTACTATAAAGAGGTGGTTAAGTACAATGACACGGATTAAGTTCACTACAACAAAATATAAAGTTATATGTTTCGAAAACTAAATGTATTCACGTGAGTAGTCAGTTTTCAAACTAAATTGTCCCGTAAGTGCAAATGTAGCAATTAAATAGCAAATTATTTGAGAGTGAATGACTTTGATAATGCAATAAAAGCATCAAAACTGCCTTTTGTTAAATTTGGTTGTCTTTTTTCATTATAACAAGAGATTTTTAGTACAGTTACGTGCGTGGGATCAAAAATTTCTTCACTATACACAATAAAGAGAATCACTACAGAAAGAGTTTCAACAAACATTAAGATAGACGTTTTGGCTGGAACAGAGTAAACTATATCAAAACTACACTAGGATAGTCACTATAATGAGAGTTCACTATGTATCTAATATACAATTGTTGTAATTAGTTGGGTTGCTTTTTTTTTAACCATCCTTATAATTCATGTAGGGTCCGGCCAACTGTACAGTTTCTTAATACTGCTAAATAGTACTGATCAATTCAACCATAAATTAAATTCGTTGTGGGATTAGAACAAGAACAGTGTATTTACGAAAGAATCACGGCTTGCAACATAATACCTCTTTATTTCTAACGGCAGTATTAACGAAACGTTGACTCTCTTGGATATTGGAATCTGAGTATTTTCAATTTTATATAGCTTATCTCATGTTCATGTAATTTACATAATGGTACGAGATGGTGGAACTGCTGTGCAGCCGGATCCTGGGGCCTGGAGCTTATGAGCTAGCATTCTGCAGACATGAGCTTGGATCTAGAGCTGTTAATTAATGTTTTGTGACGAGGCACTTTTCCTTTGCATCATGTTTTGAATCATAGGCTTTCCGCCTACGTGCTTCTGGAATATTCAAAGGTTCATCAAGCTAGTCTCATTTCTGCACCGTCATCCTCTTGTTTCTATATTATTCAATAGCCGTCTTATTGGAGCAGAGTGTTGAAATGTAGCCGTAGCGCTAGCCGCCTCGAAGCTAAGCTTTGAGCATGGCGCCAACGAAATATAATTTATAATATATTTCTTGCAGTTTGGATCCTTCAGCCTTTCATTTCTATCTCTTTTGTTGTTAATTAATAAAATAATGCTTCCACAAATCTACCTTTGTTACAGTGTATTTGATGCATATACATTTCATATCATAATTACAGAAATGTAAATCTCGAGAAATATTTATTTAATTGTCACGTAACACGATGCGACAGTTGTTGTAAAACCCCCACCCATACTAAGGATTTGAGTTGTTACAATTTTTTAAAAACCGCACAGGATTTGCTTTGAGAAATTGTATCGCAAACAGCCTGACTTCATCTGGCTCGTCATGTCCGCTAACTATCCCAGAGCGAGCACCGTTTTTCTATATGAGTGCACAGTGACAGCTTAAGGGTCCACTTTTGGACCCAACTAAAAATCAAATTGCCCGCTTTGCTCAAGAGTGGCTAATTCGACTGGCTTAAAATTGGTTTTTCTATACAGGGTGTGGACAAAGTTCTTGAACTTATCTTAACTTGAATTTTGCTATATCTCAACAAATACTCAACAGAAATCTATAAATTTTTTTTTAATAAACTCACAAAAGTTTATTGAGTTTAGTAAAAAAAATTTATGGATTTCTGTTGAGTATTTGTTGAGATATAGCGATATACAAATTAAGATAAGTTCAAGAACTTTGTCCGCACCCTGTATGTGCGAGCGCTATATGCCCAACGCCTCCACTTTTGGAACAAACTGCAAATACAGTATACAAATAATCAATCAGAATCTGATATTGTTAGGTGACATGGTACTCTACTGCGGTTTATTGTAGTGTGTGGAGTTAGAAACGCGAAAACTTGCAAATAATTTACTTTTGTCCTACAGAAGTTTGCATCCTTATTTACAAATTTCGACAAATCTTACAAAATTCATTTGTTTTGAATTTAATATCTCACAATCATTCATTATGTTTTTTCTGTGACAAAAACTTCACAATTTCTGGAAATCGCCCGATACGATTTTAATACCATTATTGACGATTTCACCCTGATTTAATTCTTTTCTGGTCAAAGAACTTTTGTCAAATTACGAATTTTCGTTTTCTAAATGTGTTCGAGCTGCTTTAAAAGAATTGAATTTTTGAAAATACTCTCAGTTTAACAAAATATCCGTTTGCACGATGCTTGTCTACTGTAGATGAGCATGTGGAAAATAAAAACATCAGACGAATATTTAACAACGTACACATTCTATTAAGTTTTTCATCTAATCCGATCAACGTTATTGTGGGACGACCTTTGTTCAGTCTGGTCTAAAATCACCTACACTAGGAAAAATAATGTGAATGAAGGTTACAAATCTTAATGGGTCAGTGCATATGGACACCCAATTTTAGCCCCCCCCCCCCTACAGTAACGTTATTATGACACTTACCTTACAATCGGGGAAATATACAGAAATGGCTTGGGCTCCATAATAAATTTAGCCCAGCAGACGCCTGAAAATTATAGGTTGCTAACCCTTTTTTCTCATCTGTAACTATCGACATATTTACAGTCCCCGCCATTAGATTAGAAGCAAAAACTACAAATCTGCAAAACGGGATAACAAATGCTTTATTAAAGTGCTGCAAACAACTAATAATGGAACTGTCACATTGCTGGATTGTTAACATGTGCATAAGTTTTATTCCGCGCCACAAACTGAATTAATATTGAATACAAATACCCATTATAGTCTGATAGAATGACCTTTAGGAGAACATGTATCAGTAATAGCTATTCGATATAACTTTTGCACGCTTACAATCACGCAAACGCTTAGGAAACGATGCTACAGTCCGCCGTAGGGTATCTTCATCAATTTCTGCCCAAGCCGTGTTCAGATCGCGTTTCAGGTCGTCTAGGTTATTGTGGCGTGTAGCGCAAGCCTTTTGCTCCATTTGCTCCATTTCGCCACCATGTTTCGGTGAACACCAACAACTATTGCAATTGATGAAATTTTATGTCCTTGAAAAAATTTTCGACAAATTTATGAACATACCTGTTTCTTATCCATCTTTATTAATCACTCGAAAAAGTAACCGCAAATTTGCTGATACCATTAAATAGCTCTATTCTTGCACTATCAGATACAATCAGATTTTTTTCTGCTAGCATTTCCTGTTACTGTTTTGGCATGCAATTTAAAGTACACACGTTTAAAATTCACCCTGTATACATGTATGTATGTAAATATGGCACAAGATTCTAATTGGCTAATGACTATAATCACGCCTGCAATGGGTGATTAGTGCATGACAGCATATATGCACGAGGCTGCAGGCATACTGTTATTTCATGTGTTTACAGTGTTTGCTTCTAATCTAATGGCGGGGACTGTACATATTAATCTTAATTTTTGTTTGTTTTTTAATTAGCTAAAATTAGTTTAATTAGGTTTTTAACTAATTAGTAATAAGTTTTATCATTTTTTACTCTAAGTTATTGCGACTTTGAAATCAATTTTGGATTGGGAAAGTCTTAAAATATTCACTATTTCCATCTCTATTCGTTTTTAAAATATTTGGCATGCTTAATATGGTAACATTTGCACACCCTGTAAACATCAAGACTCAGCGACCTTAGACTTAGGCTTGTATCAGTAATTCAGAGAATTCACAGCACACATAGAGTATTGCTGCACAGTATACTGTATATACACTGTTCACTATATTAGACCTACGAGTATGCTTGTGAATTGCGCTAGCGAGAGTGGTCTTGCTGCCCTAGGAAGGGTTGGATTTTGCTGCTCAATTCAACATATAATGAGGGAGATAAAGGAAACTGGACATAAGCAATGTTGTCTGCTATTCTTTTTTTTGCTTTTCTACTAGCGTTGGTAGTTTATCATCATTGTTTATGTTTATCTAGTTTTTTATGTTCAGACCACCTCCCTTCAACGTTAAAAGTTCACAGAGTTCTTTTTATTTTAGAGCATTTTTCACAGTCTCATTTAGAGGGGGTTTGACGAATGGGTTTGATTGATGTCACTAATACTCCATGGGACTGCAAAGTAAGCATGACGCTATTGCGATTGACAATTCAAAGACCTATTTTCAAGCTCACACTTGAATCCGTATATTTTTAATTTCACCAGGGAATATATGAATTAAGCAGCATATAAATCAAAGGGTTTATAGTGAGTTACGAACTGGAAGCTGACCAGTAGTCCATATCCTGTGTTATGTTTACCGATTATGCACTGCTTGGCGCTATTACCCTCCTTCCCACATCTTCTCAATTTTCTTATTAAGGATTGTTTTCTATGTTATGTAGACTTGAATTTTATATAACAGATTCAGCTGCACTCCAGCACCAATTGAAAAATAAAGAATCTAGTTTTCACAACGGAATGTTGAGCCAGTGGCTGTGACTTGCAGTTAAGCATGCAACTTCGCCTGTCTAGTGTAATTTACGTAACGCAACTTGTAATCGAAAATGCCTAAAATTTTATGACCTTTCCCGAGTTCCGACTACTGTACACTGACTATCGCTTTCTGTCCACAGATTAATAATATTGACGATAGTTCCACAATGAGCTTTCAATTTGAGTAATATTGCATTTCTATTTTCATTTTCAGTGAAAATTGATCTCTTTTCACAAGTACAGTAAAAATGATAAATAATAATACAATATTCGAAAGAGGGTTTACAAAAACAATTAAATAACAAGTGCAATACCGACTTAGAAACTACAGGAGACGCTTTTCGCAGCAATAAAATGCTTTAGGCAAGTTTGTTGCAAACGAATTTCGAGTAGTTTGAAATTGTCAACTAATGGCAGCTTTCAATACGCGGCTATCTTCAGACCAGAGCGATAATAACGTTCTGGAACAAAGCGCGTATTCCAAATATTGCCAACCAACACAAACGATCACTGATCATTCGGAAGTACATCAAAAATAGCACCACAGTCTATCATGACGGGTTAGCCACTAACGCTTTGCTGAACAAATTTGGTTACCAGCGCAAGTGAGTGAATCACACACACGAAGAAATTTGTAACCCCCGAAGGTGTTCACACAAACACCATTGAAGGCTTATGGGGCTTACTCAAGCAATGAATTGTGCGAATGTATGGAAAGCGCTCAGACGAACGCTTAACTCCACACTCGGACGACTTTTCATACCGGCAAACATACAAAGATGGCTCAGGGAACATTTGGAATCATTTTATCGAAAACTGTTCCTTAGTAACGACTTAACGAATGAACTATTAACTTTTTATCAAACTTTTTCTTAACTTTTCCTTTCAAAATTATGTTTCTCAAATTGCTTTTATTTTCTATGTGATATGTAAATGTTATATATATTTCATTAAAGAAAGTAAACAATTATCGAAAAATAAATGCAATAAAATAACACAATGCCACTGACTTTTTGAATATGTGATTACTCTATGAAGTTCCCCGTCGTGGGTGCCTTGAAATAGACGTATGCAAGTGCACAAAGTTGCTAGTTTTCGTAGACTTGCTGCACATTATACTATAGTCTAACAATGACATGAAACAAGACGAAACGGATGGAATGGACGGAGCACACATACAGTCAGACAGTCAGATAAAATGGATAATCCCCTGCGTATTCTTATACACTACGGCGGATTCCCTTCTTTGGTCAAATATTTCATTTTGTGTTTGTGGATTTCGATGGCCTCTTCGATCATGTAGAAAGGCACTGAAAATGCAGAACAAAAATTTGCAACCCGTCACAAATTCATCAAACTCCGTCACATATCGGATAAATTAGATGGTTCAGAATGTCCAAGAGGAAAACGCGCCGCTGATGGCAGGAAATTAGGCAATCAGCCAGTAAGAGTCAATAGTTAGCAAGAGTAACAGCAATCCTGCAGGACTAGCAGGAATTCTTCCGAACAGGCAGAAATCTTGCAGGACTGGATGAGTAGGATCCCTACAGGATTAGTAGGAATCATGCATGAATCATGCACACTGGTGGGAATTCTGCTAGACTAACATATTCTGCAAGGTAAGCAGGAAAAGACAGTACTTGATGACCGTGAACAAATTGCTGCTTGTTTTGTAGACTGGAAAAGCGAGAAACGCAGCTTGGGTCGACCGATCGATTCACAGGTTCTGCTGCAGGAATTGAATGACGACCACAATTACACCAATTTTATGCAACTCTAGTTGTTTGGCAAGTTCGGCGAATGTTGATCATTTCAACTGCCGTTGCATTATTTGATTATATACTGAAAAAAAATCAGGCCTCTTAGCAACACTAATTGCTTGATTATCAGGCGACAAACAAATCAATGAAAATTCAAAAATATGACAGCAAAATAAAATAAAACAAAAATGTGTCATTCAAATACAAACAACGTTGCAATTTTCTTCTTGAATCCGACTTGCACAATTCAATTCAGTCAAACTCATTTCAGTTCTCATTAACGCGTTGACCAGTGATTTTTCTCGTGTTATCCACCACAGTTGGTTATGAGGGCCTTGGCCACTTGTGCACGCCCTACTTTGATGTTGGCACTTTAGCACGCAAAAGTGGCACTTTAGCACACAAAAGTGGCACTTTAGCACGCCCTATGTTATAAAAAAAATTTTCTATGTTTAGGCTTAGGCTTAGCTTAGCTTAACTGCGTGGGGGGCTATCATTTATATCCATATATTCTATAAAAGGCCGTGCTAAAGTGCCACAATCTTCGTGCGAAAGTGCCAATCCTACGTGCGAAAGTGCCACATATTTTTTAGACAATAGCGCGTGCGGAAGTGTCTCATAACCGGTTATGAGTGTGTGTGCTAAAGTGCCACTTTTGCGTGCTAAAGTGCCAACATCAAAGTAGGGCGTGCGCAAGTGGCCAAGGCCCCCACAATTTCCATCCGTCAAATTCATCAAACGATTTCTTCATCTCATTTCAAAATTTGCATAATTCAGTCGAAAACTATCGTAACATTTATTGTTTCAATTTTTGCCACCGAAATTAATAAAATAAGACAAATAATTGCCCCCTAGTCGACTGAAGAGGGCTCGTCGATCGACTAGTCAGTTTGGAAATAGCCGTCAATTGATCAGAGTTGCAGCGTTCAAAACCTGAGCATTGGAACAAAGTCTGAGAAACGACCCTACGGGCTGTCAATTTAATTTTCGTCGTGGTCGCACCAACAGCGGCGGAGGATAAATAGGGCTCATCGAGGGATTCGAATAGTCGTTAGCCAGTGCGGAAATTGCTCGGATCCAGGTCCCACTAACCACGTTGGATTTTTGGTGACCACAAATCCCGGCGAGCTTCCCTTTTACATCAAACGCTTTCGCTCCATCCGTTAGACCGTCGGACATTGCTGTAATCTGAAACTGGTTTCGAAAAATGCTCGGATCGCTGCATGTCCGAGATAGTTGTCTTTTATTGTCAACTTTAGTGCCCAGCCGGATAACCAGACAACGTACTCGGACGCGCCAGATACCGTTGGATTCCAGGTGTCGAGCCGCATTCATCGGTCTCTGATTCGATGAACACCAGCAATAATCCACGTTCGGCGCTCGATAGTTCACTGGCCGAGCTATCGTTTTGGGTTTTTTTTGGCAAAAGCGGCGGTTTGAAATTCGGGCAAGATGTCGTTGGAATCGTCCAGTCGCCAGCAAACCAAATTACCCGTATCGAAGTCCGAATCCAGACGACTATCTTCGGCCATTCGCCTGAAATTCAAGTCTTAAGCTGAAAAACTCGTCGTTTCCAAAAATAGCTACATATCTCATTTGGCCGGGCAATGTTTTTGTATTTTCCTCGAATCTCGGACCATAAACTGAGCAAAAGGAAGAAACTCATCGACTGGCTAGTTTGCGAAATAATTGTCACGTCGGCTAGTCGAAACTTAGGGTCCAGCGTCCGTTCATCGTCCGTGGCCGGCGGATTTCGCCAAATGATCCCGCGCGAAAAATGACTGAAAATGAAATGAAATTGAGGAGCTATCATCATATTCGGATAATCTATGATCGATGACAATGACGAGTTTTGCTCGAATCAAATCACCCAAAATTTTACTAAAAACATTTTCAAGAAACGCATAATCAGTTTCAATTCTACACTTTCAACAAAAATTCGATCAATCATCGAGCCGAATTTTCGAATTTTCTCTTTCTCTGAATTTCAAAGTTAAATTCGAGACGATGACCGACGAACGAAATCCCGGAGGACGAATCTCGACGACTACTACTCATGGATATCTCGATTTGGAAAGAGAAACGAAGAGAAACAACGAAGAGAAACGAGGATTACCTATCACATCGGATATTCCACTGGACGAACAGGTTTTTGCCCTATACATTCGATGCTGTAACGCATTATTGTTTCACTGTTTCAGGCGCACAAAGCGAATCAAAACACTACGGTACAATTTTTTGACTGGTTATTCAAATTTCGAATACGAATCATCGTCCATTGTTGAAAATCCGAACATGGTGACTCGTCATGGGTCCATGCATAACTGGACTCGGCTGGCCGGTAGATTATTTTGTTATTATTTGATTGTTTTGTTTCATACAACGGTTTTCGTTGATCAGGGTGTTGGGTGTTTGCGTGACTAATCATAGTTCTTCTGAACTATTAAACTGAAAGATCTACAAGACTTCTAAATCCATGTGAGACACATCGGGATGTTTATCCTAAAACAGACCGTTTAGTTAGCAAATCGAAGCGAAAAAGCGAAAACGTGTTTAGAATGATCAAAAACGAGATCTACGATTGGATGTGACCTACTTTTAAATTCTTCTCGATCCGATCCAATTCGGCGACGGTACAGTCGACGATCTGCTCGTCGTGTGTCAGCAGGAAATTCTCTACACGATTCAAACGATTTCACTTCCTGCAACAGTAAGCGACGAAAGCCGACATGAAATTTACATTAAAACTGCCGAACCGAGCAAAAAACAGAAACTTACTTCAAATAAATAAATTGTAAATAAATAAACTTATTGCAAATAAATCCTCGTGATTTCGTATCCATTTAAATCCACTTCGGCTTTGAATCGAATCTTATCGCCGCCCAATTCCGTGGTTTTCACGTCTTGGACGGAGCTGAAAAACGACTATAGTTCTTCACAAACTATGGTTGTCCAGTGTCTATAGTTCTCCAACAACTATAGTTGACCACTGACTATACAGTAGTTGATCATTACCGTACGACAGCATCCGATTCCAAATCGGTGACGATCACTTCTTTCTCCTCTTCAGGCATCGACCTTGGTAATGCAAAATAAAACAAATTATCTCGCTGGCTACGACAGTATCCTTGCACATTTTCGTTTCACGCCGTACCTGCAGACCAAATGATCGGAATTCGTATAAATTATGAAACTCGCCACCACTCCCAACAAACCGCCGATGGCCAATGATCCGCAGGCGTCGGGTACGGAGGAACTTAATAAATAAGATAATCCAAGACTCAGGCTCACCAACGCCAAATCTTTGAATAGTACCACGTTGAGTCTCGGATCGTCGCCGTGGCGAACTAAAAACGTGTCCGTCTAGTCGACTAACTTTGCTCAAAATCGTTTCACGATAAAAAAACAAACTTTCTTACCGTATTCCACGATGGACATATTTTCGGCTGCGGCCTTCCGTCGAACTTCTTTGAACGCCATCGCCAAAGTTACTATTGGGTTGGCCAGAAAGTAATGTCCGTTTTTCTCTTTCATTTTCAAACAAACTTTTTATTTTAATAAAACAACATTTAATCTACAATATAACCTCCATTACTTTCAATCACATTTTCCCATCGTTCTGGCAATATTTTAATTCCACTTTCATAGAAGTCAGCCGATTTTGATGCAAAGAATGCACAAAGGGCATTTCTGAGCTCCTCTTCATTGTTGTAATTTTTTCCAGTCAGATGATTTTGCAGTGCCCGGAACAAGTGATAGTCT
>JAQGBA010001818.1:0-12017 GCA_034698125.1 Prionchulus punctatus | reverse complement strand
CTTTGGGCTCCGATCCAAGCCGGCGCGCTCGTGATGATATTATCCGCCTTTAACAAATCGATCAAAGCCGAATTATCGATACGGGCTAATCGGCTAGTCATATTGTAGGATGAACCCAACACGGCGCAACAATCGAAACCGCACGACCAACTCAGTGGATACTGTAATCATAGGAAATAATTATCCGTGACATTGGCCGTTGGAGTGGTCAGCGTTGACACTGGTGTTGCAGAGCAGGCGAAAGGGGCGCGTTTGCGTCTTTGACCGCCCGCTTGCTGGGCGGTATCAACTTGAGGATTCGCCGTTGGCGCGGGTTGACTAGGTTTGACCAAACCGGAGAAAGCCGGGATGGTAGCCAATTTTGATCTCTTGTACGGATTGAGGTTGCAAAAGGTGACGGCTGGAAAGGGCGCACGATTTGGTTGCAGCTAAAAGAAAAGTATGAAAGTGTAAAGTACCTGAAACTGTACCCGTATACTGTACACTATACAGTTCGGTATACAGTAGCCAAAAAATATGTAAAAAAAATTTAGTAAGCTAACCTTGACGATGACATCGACACTTTTATCACATCAGTGGAAAAATAGAATAATATCACCAATTGTTTAAAAATTAGGATGTCCAACCACAAAGATTTAAACCATTTCTCCCAAAATTCATATCTTTCAGATCTGCAAAATTGGGATCACACTTTTGCATTTTTATGATTTAACCCTATTTTTAGACAATTTGGATTTTGCCTAAAAAGGATCTTAGGATACCTTAAATGATATTTCACAACATTACCATCAATCATCCAGAACTACTGTATGTTCAGCTGTGTTAATCCACAAATGAGACAGTAAACTAAAATGATTTAAGGGTTTCAAAATCATATTCGTATTTGTATTTGTTTTTGTTACGATTACTTTATTGCTTCGAGGCGCAGATAATGGGGCCAGTAAGATAAATGGTATTTGATTTGCTTTCTTCAAACGAATACCACGCATGGTTATTTCAGCCGACCAGTCCTTACAGAGGTGTATTCTTATTAAGTTTGCAATATTCAGATAATTATCGATTTAACCCTCCAACTATCAAGTTTAAAACAAAGATCTATCATCCAAACGTGTCTGAAGGTGGAACCATAGGGCTGAATGTATTGGGCAAAGATTGGTCGCCACTATTGACCCTCGGCGAAGGTAGTTCAGCGAATGATTCTTGAAAGTTTGTGCAGAACTGAAGTTGGTTGCATGAATCATGAAAATCATGCAATATCATGTATGAAGATTACTCTTTGTTTTTAGTGCTGATTAGCTTTTGCGCTTTAATGAGCTACCTGTTTTCTAAAGATGAGACTTTTAGGCCGGATAGTGCGAAACTGTATGCGATGGATCAAGCTCATTATAATGAACTAACAAGGGAACCTCACGGGGTGACACCTCCAGTTGTACGTCTAACTGCGTGGGCCATGTAGTGTGCTAGTAGGGAATACCGAAAAGGAATATTAAACGTGCGTATGGCCGGCCAGTAGCCAGTAAATAACCAATGAAATACCCTTCATACAATATAAGAATCACTGTTTTACTACTGCATTTACTAGCTGAGTATAGCCGAGTGGTTCGGCAGTGGCAGTGTTGCAATCAAAGCACATTGTGCGTACAGATACAACTCCCCCCCATGTCCAATTTTTTTCTGAATTGTTTGCGAGGAATTGTCCGCAAACCGTACCAAATGGAAGTCTGATTATATTATGCAAAACTATTGATGTTGTAATGATAACAAGCTTTTCAGCGCTAATAACCACTATAGATGGAAACTACAGAGTCTGAAACAGTGAGAACAAAAAGTAAATGATAATTATTGTCAGAATCAGTGAGAAACAAAGAGAAAAGATTGAACATGAGGGGAGTTGAACCTGTACGCACAATGTGCTTTGATTGCAACACTGCCACTGCCGAACCACTCGGCTACACTCGGCTTGTAAATGCAGTAGTAAAACAGTGATTCTTATATTGTATGAAGGGTATTTCATTGGTCATTTACTGGCTACTGGCCGGCCATACGCACGTTTAATATTCGTTTTTGGTATTCCCTACTAGCACACTACATGGCCCACGCAGTTAGACTTCCAACTGGAGGTGTCACCCCGTCAGGTTCCCTTGTAAGTAGTCAATGTGCAACTAAATGTACCATGTAAAGGCGTTATTGAATTGAATAAAATTAATTTCTATTTCAAAATATGTTGCAAAATAACACCATATGCTCCATCGACCCCAATGGCGTTGTAGTTCTAATGTATTCATCATGTAGAGGTTACATTCTCAAATTCTCAGGCCACGCTGGCAATTTTTCCCATAACACGATATTGGTGATAATCAGGATATCAGTGATTAGGTCGTTTGGAAGGATAGTGGATCTCAGCGACTACACAGTATCAGCCAAAAGTATTGATCCATTCTATTAATAAATTTTTATCATAACTTTTGATAGACTGAACCAAACTTCACAAACTTTTTTTTATTTGATAGAGAATGAGAAACTGCATTAATTCAATTGAACTGAATGAAATTACTTTCTATTTCAAAATATATTCAAAAATAATAAATTCAAAATAATAATATAATTCTTAACATCTGCTAGCAGCGCGTAAAATTAAAAATATTTAAAATCAACCTGGACAAAAGTATTGATCCATTGCCAAAAAAATCGTTGAACAACTTGCTGTTGCAACATTTTGAATCAATTTGTGTATATTATGAATATAGAAATAATTTTTAAATGTAAGAAATGGTCAATGGTAAGTCAATTTTTCCCTTTATCGAAAACAATATACTGCAAGCATCAGTCAACTTTGTTTGCAATTTATCAGATAATGTAGCTCCAGCTGGGCTTGTATCAACGAGGTCAACAAGACTTGGCAGTGCCATTGAAAAATGTCTAAATTACAAAAACACAAGTTAGTTGAGGGAAGCTAAAAGAAAAAAGAATAACAACTGCACACTCATTTATCTATCAAGCGGATAATTAATTAAGCAGACTTTACTTCAATTCAAAACAAGCATTCTTAACATCGGTCACTGAATTTTCAGCAATCATTTTGATTTCGTTCAAACTCAACCATGACGCTTCCTTGACACAATGGATTTTTATGTTTTTCTATCCATAAATAGTTGACGCAAGAATATTTTCCATAAAAGTCAGTTGGCTTGTTTGTTAGCACCTTTTCGAGAACAATAAACCACGGTTCCAAAAACATGGTCAACAACACCCATGTCACAATGTGGGTGTACCACATGTTGTTCACGATGTTGGGACATGAACCTTACCATCTGAATCTGAATCTGAATATTCAGCAGACCGTAGTTCAAGATTTGGAGATGCGTCAAAGAATATTGTATGAGTCTGTGTGCTCATTGCTTAATACGCACACCGCGAAGGCTTTCACAAGAGAATCTATTTTGAGGATTGAGCAGATGGTGGCCGACGTCGAGCAAGAACAAAAGATGTTCAGGCTGGCCGAAGTGGCTGGTGGTCTCCTGCATCTGGATGGAACGTTTGGGCAGGATTTGTTTCCGAATTTGGATGGGGAAGAAGGGGTATCGATGATCACTGCCAGCCAGTGCCAAAGAAACTTCTGAATATGGATACCTCGATTCCCAATTTGCCATTGACCGATTCGAAGAAAATGAACCAGATTACGAGATGTTGTTCGTTGGTACTGGCGCCGGCGAGCGTCATGATTTTCGTTATCTATTCGAGAATGTCAAAGTTCGTTTGGAGTTGAATCCACCTCCGTTGCTGGAAAACGAAATGGAAATTATTCACCAGTCATCGCTTGTTTTGCTCATTGTCGAGGGTCGACCACTAGACGTGGCATATATTCAGCAGAGGATCGTGATGCTACACGGTGCCCTCTTGCCTGTCCGGGAGCTCATGGCGCACATCATTATGATGCAATATTTGCAACAGTTCTTCAATGTGACGTTCGAAAGCTGGACGCAACTCTTCGGAGAATCCATACCCGACATGTTGTAGGAGGTGTTAAAATGGCTTAAAGTTTGCGAACTGAATTAGCTGATTTTCACCCGATGTTGTATTGGCAAATTGTCGCTTGCATTCGACACATTCGACACATTCAATCATCGCAGGACACTGGTACTTTTTGGACAGATTCAAGGAAAGGAATCCGAACAGTAACGATCACGAGCATCAGGCTCGTTAGGCTACTGCGAATTGGTTCCTTGTATGTGTCACCAAGGCGAAAGCTAGGGCGCAAAACACAATGATGTCGCATAAAGAAAAACGCCGGTTGCGCGCCCAGATCATAGGATCCACACATCTATCTCGTTTCGTTCATTGACTAGCTGAAGCAGCAGTAGATACCATTAGTGATTCATACAGCGGATCGTGACTGGAGCCAAGGCCAAGATCAACTGGATTATGGAAGCGGCTTGGGGATCCATCAGGAGGACGCGCTTCGGCCAGCATGTGGTAATTCAAGAAAAGGAATAAAGAAAGAAGAGACGTGATTTTTATTTCTGTTCCAAAAATTTTATTTTTTGTGTTTAATTCTTTTTCATGTTTGTTTCACATTTAACTTTTCTGTGTTTTATTTTTCTGTGCAAATTTCGCGTATTATTTGTGTTCTGTTTTTAATCCATGGATGTTGCATTGTTTCATTCCATGAGGGGACTATATGTGGCCCAGCCACACGCTAAATTGTGTTTTTTAATTTGTTTTTATTTCTATAATTCAAGTTGGCCGCGTTTATGCGCCTTATCGCAAAACTGCTTTATACATTCCTGCCACATCGTCTCGAAGCGAACCGCTAGCGACGCTATTGGAGTACCATGCGGCTCATGCAACGCTCGATCGAGATTTGCATAAAAAATGTGAAAGAAAAGACTGTCAAGACGGAACAAGACAGAACTGTTAGTTATTCTTTTGGGTTTGGCTAACGTTGAGTTGCCGTTTTGTTTCACTCTTGTCATATTCGTCGAAATTAGCTAGCTATTTCAATAGGCCTTACTTCCAACTCCAAATTGGAAAGTTATTTTATCTTGTTTTGTTTCAATTTTGTTTTGCGTTTTATATACGAAAAGTAAACTATTATTAATATTTCGTTCGAGACAAGTTGGCAATAAGACTACGAGTGTAAAATTCGTGTCTGCATTTAATGCAAGTATTGGAATCCAATTAAGTTATGTTCCACGTGTCACAACTCAGCCTCTAGTTGACACTCAGCGAAGTTTACGGATTTCGTCAGAAAAGCAAGGAACTCATTGGCCTAACTCGTTAAAGCGTCTGCAGCCGATCAACGAACTATAGGTTCAGCCATCCGTTGCTGGCTACCTGATTTCAAGTTCTGGAAGAAGCTTCCGAACAATTTACAGTTTCTTGATTCCATTTACCAAAGATCGAGTGGAGGTTCATAGACCATGAAGGCGCGGTATAAGTTATGCGGCGAAACCATAGTGTTGTAAGCTAGCACTTCTAGTGTCGCCTTAGATACAGCACTTTAACATGCGCCAAAGCCTTCAACAACTAGCGACCAGATGCGGCGACCAGAGGACATGTTAGTTGCAGAGGAGTTTTGCAACACTACCAAAAAGTGCTTGCAGATCAATCGCTACAATCGCCACAAGCTTCACTACCTGATTCCTACAGTACAGTGACAACAGTTTGTTAGGTAACTGTAGCTGTTCAGTAGTTGCACTATAAAAACATTTCTGCGTCAAATGTAGTTGCTCATTATGGTGGACCAAAGACAACTGTTTCAGACTCGTTAAAACAAGTTAAAACAGTTAAGGTTAGCAACTTTCACTATAGGTCCCTCGCGGAACTTCTTTTGTACTCCGGCAAGTCATGAAACGAGCCCTTGGGCGGTGTCCTACTCAAAAAAGGCACTGGCTAGTACACTATTTGGTTCGGTCTGCATATACATTACACTTAAACCATTGTTACACTTAAACCGTTGCATAAGCTCTCGCAAAACGTTTCAGGATAGATAGGCGACTAGTCAACGCATGTTTTTAGCTTACATTCCTCACAGGTGATTGGAGGAGTAAGCTGCTGCAGATAAAAAAGTTAGTTTTTCATCATAAAAAGTAACACTTTTCCCTTTTTATTCAAATTGTCTCTTCAATTAAATTTAACAAAGTACACGTAGCTTATAATTTTTCTTTTCATTTTCTTCTTTAAACAACTTGAAATTGGCTTTATCAGACTTATTTAGCGTTTTGAAAGCAATTTTTTGCAACGTTTTGCAATCTGCAATGGCATCAAATATTTTAACATCACAAAAAGTTTGTTGATAGCTGTCAAGTGTTAATGTTTCTAACTTGGCATTTCTGAATATGTAGACTAAATATTTCAATGTTTCACTGGTGAAAAGCGATGTCGAAATTTTCAAGCTTACTGAACATGAAATTTTGGTAATATGTCTGAATAGTTCAGGGATATTGTCCATCGCACAATTTACTCTGAAATCAAATGAAGATAAACTTTTCAATCCACTGGCGAATGAAGTGTCCAATGCACGAATTTCCAGCCATGTTAGTTCATGTTGGAATCGTAGTGATAAAATGTTTAAGTTAATCAAATGTTTCAAAGTGCTAAATATTCCCTCGTAGTTTGAATTTTCAGAATCATCACGAATGTCAAGACTTCTCAGTGATCTGTGTAAGAGTTGATTGTTTTGAAAATCCATCATCCAGTCACTTTTGGCATTGCAACCTTGTGATAATGTTTCTAAATCTGACTCAGTTCTAAAAACAAATCTTTCCAACTTGGTGCAATATCTAAGTATGAAGTATAAAAAGTTGTCTCCTGACAGACTACAGTTCGACATACTAATATCTTTCAACAGTAATCGTTGTTCACTTTCGTTTTCTGAATTAAATTCGTGAAATGTGCACAATCGAAAATGTAAATCCTCAATGTTGTTATATTGTGTAAAAAATTCTTTGGGACCCATTTTGAATGAACAGTGGTTCAAGAATAATTTTCTTATGTTTTGTAAATTTTGAAACAAATTTCCCATTTCAAAATGTGCTTTACCCAAATGGAGTTCTGTGGATTCTTCATTAAATTTAATCTTGTCCATAATTTTGCATTGGTCATCGACTGAATGCGATAAGAAACATAAGTAATTTCCTTTGTTTTTTTTAGCGTGAAAATGTGTTGGCAAATTGTCATAGTTATCAAAGCATGGCACAAATTCATCAAAATCTTTCCATAAAAGTAATTTATAGTCCAGGCTTAAATAGCTTAAGAAACGTGAAAATGACGTAGTATAAACCACAATACCTCCTTTTGGTGATGCCAGTATAATCGTCAGCCACCCCCTTTGCAACCTATCTGCCACAATTGGTGAATGAGGGTTCGTCATCCAAAAATATGCAGCACAATATTCGGCGATGATTAGATGCGCAAAAATTAAATTTTCTTTACTGCTTGATGGTAAAATTAATCCAGCCTTTTTTGCAATAAGCATAAATTCCATTGAAATGTGTGGATATTTAATCTCGACATCGTCAATAAAACAAAATTTATGCTGTGCAGCTTGTCCCAGTGACATTATTAAATTGTGATTGTTAAACTCATATATATTTTGATTCGAATCGCGATAACGATGAAGAGCAAAATTGACAAATTGTTGTATCGCTTCACATATATTTTGACAGCCAATTGCACTTTCATTTTGAGTTATTCCAAAAATGGTATTAAACAATGGCACACTTAAAAGGCTGAGTAAACCTTTGTCAATTTTTGCATTAATTTTAAATTTTGCAAGTTGTTGATGCACACCTTTTTCAGTAAATCCTTTTAGTTCGATGCGAAGATGTCTTCGTGAAATTTCATCAAGCTTTTTAAGTTTTTCACATGGTCTGGATGTAACAATCACATGACACAGATTTATTCCTTGACCAGAAATTAATTTTTTGACATCCTCGCAGAAATCATAGCGCAGTTCATCCAATCCATCGAATATAAAGATTGATCTTTCCAAATTAGATTCTCCATCTAACCATTTCATGGTCACAGATAAATCTTTGGTTAAAAAACATTTTGCCAGTAAATTTTTCAAGGATTTTGAATGACACTCGTTAACTTCACCGAGGCGAAATAGAAACAGAAAAGTAAACTTTTTTGCCCAATTACCATCTCCTTTGACCCAGCATCGAGCCATCTCATGTACAAATGTTGATTTACCATACCCAGCATCGGCGGTAATGATAATTCGTTTGTAGCCGCATGAAAAAATATCATCGAAACTTTCCAATTTGGTTTCAATTCGTTTATCTTTTTCATTGGAAATTACAATATTGTGATTGTAAAAAGTGTCCATACTTAAAATACCACGGACCCCGAAGTTTTTCCAGTAGGCTTCGATTGCTTCTAAATCTTCATCATAATGACTTTTTAAGCGATCACACACATTTTTTATGGTTGAGTCAGCTAAAAAATCATAAAAGCTGTAGTCATAGAAAAAGAATTGTATTGCAAATTATTTGTTGAATGACTTGCAACCAATTCAACCGGAGAATTCCAGATCAAGTTGTCGTTTCCAGATTCTGTTAATTTATTTTGAATAAAATCCAACAAACCGCTGTAATTGTTATTGTGACAAAGTTTTTGCAAAGAAATAAAAACATTTTCTGTTTTTGCGGGGAATAATGTGAAACAAGCCTTAGAAGAACAACAAGATTCAACGACAAGATTTAACAAAATCTTTCAAGCTTTCTTACTACAATCCTCTGTGTAGTTGTCACACGATTTTCAATCAAATTAACTTCGTCTACAGTCAAAAGATTTTTAGCTTGCAATTTCGGATATATCAACTGAGGATCGACTTGTAATTCTACAAATTTTGTCATAATTTCATTCAGCACCTGACAAAGTTCAGCTTTCATTTTTTTTTCAAACTATATTTTTAGTTCACTTAAAAGTTGAACAACTTGTTGCATATAAGAGAACAACTCTTCTGCCGCTGAAAGACACGAAGTTTGTAAATTTTAAAAACGGCTTGTTTGTTTTTGAATGTTGTTATCTCGCTTTATTTGAACAGTTTGAAATCGGTAGTTGTTAATTATAGTTGTTCAGTAACTATTTGTTTGGGTACTATGATCGCACCAATCCTCATATAAGTTCAATGATGACGAGTACAATTGTTGTTCAACAGCAATTATAGTTCAGCATCAAGTAAAGTCTATTACTGAACTATAGTCAACATACTTTCAGCGACTGTAGGCCAGTCAACTGTAGTATCCAGTAGAAAAACTAGGTTAATTTCAAAATCTTATAATGCAGTCAAGGTGTACAACTTTCATTATAGGTGCCTCGCAGAACTCTTTTTGCACTACAGCAAGGCATGAAATGGGTCCTCTTGCGAACTGACTTCCGATCTACTGTTGACATTTTTTTGTCATTTTCTCTTCAAACCTGGTAACCTACTATATTGTCCGACCTGGGCCTGTTTAAGATGATGCCAAAGGAAATTTATTCTTATTGAACCCTTGGGGCAAATTTTTCTCCTGTTTCGTATTTCAACGTGTTTCTACTGTGTTTAAGACATTAACATGTGTAGGACGACGTCGTCTCCTGCTGTGTCTCGCTATTTTGTTGTTGCTGTGAAAAGAGGTTTATATTTCCCGCGCTCGGTGATTCATATTGCGATAAGGTGCGCGTCCGGTAGGGCGCGCGCAAGTTTAGTTAACATAAATTTAAGAAGCGAGTGTAATCAACGTTTTTGATGTAAAATCGAAAGAACCTATCGATCAAATTTAAAACATCTTCACTTTCGCACGAAATTTTTATCGAAATTAATTCGTTTCAAGAGGCAAATTTCGAAATTACATTAACTTAAATTAATTAAATTAATTAATTAAACTGTTTTTTGTTCTCATTTATTGTTTGTCGTTAATTTAATTTTAAATTTACTTGGTAAACGTTTTAAAAAGACAAAATGCAGCACCGATAATTACATAAAACAGTGCTGAACAAGTTGGGCTCTGACTCTAGCACCTGCGCCATTTACATTTCCAACATTTAAATTGTTTGAATTGTCATTTTCTTCGTCGGAAGCTTCATCGTCATCATCCAGTAAATTGGTGTTTCGAGCGAAATTGTGCAAAACACAGCACGCCATTACCACTCTGCAATTTTTATCCGGTTCGAATCGCAAAGCATTTGTTTTATGCAAGCATCTCCAGCGATTTTTCAAGACCCCGATACATCTTTCGACGACATTTCTCGTTTTGCAATGGGCTCGATTGTAATTCCTTTCGGTGTTGGTTGATGGGTTCAAAATTGGAGTCAATAAGTAGGGTTTCAACCTGTAACCGTTGTCCCCCAACAACCAAGCGTCCGAATAAATATTATTTTCGTTTTGTTCCACCATTTTTTTAACTTCGCAATGGTTCCAAATAAAGCTATCATGAACAGAGCCCACGTAGTTCGCCACGACACTTAAAATTAACTCGTCCTAGCGCCCTAACTCGTCTAAAGCATCGAAATCGTCCATGATTTTTTTTCGCATAAATCTCGAGAAGATTCCGCCCACAGACGTCTGAAAAACAAATAAAGGGAACATAAAACAAAAGCATTATGGACGGAAAGCAATATGAAAAGAAATTAATTCCGCAGTTTTTTAGACTGCTACGGAGTCCTATAAAAGTGTCCGTCTAATAGACTATCTACCCCATGAAGGAATAAATTGAAATACAATTATCTTATTTCTCATAACCCCCTAACTCTTAAACGGCTGCTTGCAATTAGAAAAACTTAAGAATTTTGAGGAAAAATAGCACTCTAAAAAACCGATGGAAAATATTAAACCACTAATTCAGAAAATCGAGGATTTTCACGGCTAGTAAAAAAATTATTAACATTAGTATTTTCTTACCCAAACTTTTGGGACACACAAATGAAAAAACCGCATAAAAATCCGCCCGGAAATCGTCCACTAAGCGCTTTTGAAAGCGGTTTCCTAGGTTCGCGAAAATAATAAATTCGATCAAATTTCGGCGTTGGACGTTACAAAGACCGTTCACAATCGAAAGTAGACCATATAAAGTTCATTTTAATTCCAAAATTATCGTTTTCTGTCCGGCCGTTGAATAATAGCGTAGATCTACGTCCGAAATTCAGAGCATGAAAATCGCACAAAAATCTCGATATTTGCTCGTTAAAATCGCAACGGAGACCAAGATTCATCTTTTTGTGTTTATGGTAACTTCCCGTTTAATAGCGGTAAAAGACAAAAAACCGCGTCGAAATTCGTCGATTTCAGAGATTTTTAGAAATTTAGGGACGGTGTTTCATGGCTCTAAATTTTGCACACCAATTTACGGTGGCGTTTAGGTACACCTAAATTTAGGTTGCTTTGCTGAATGGAATTTATGTGATTTATGTCAATTAGGTGAAAACATAAATTTAGGTATGATTGCTGAATGGGGGGGGGGGGGGGGGCGGCAGATTTGTCGAGCGAAGATAGATTAGGAATATCCCAAACAACAATATTCTGTTCTTACATTTTAATGCTGGCAGACAGTGAATCAAACATCATTATCACACCAACAACCAGCTAGTTTTAAATATTCACGTCCTAACTGATTTCAAGATATCCTACGAAGCGTTGCAGCATTAAATTCGCACATTTTTGGTCTGAACAGCCAATTTTCGCTGAATTCAAACGTTTACTGAATAAAGATTTTATTTCCATGAGTTTTTACGTTTTTCGTGTTTGCCTTAGAGTTTAGATTTGTTTTGGCGTTTACGATTTGTATTTGCGTTTTGTGCTTTAATTTTTGATGAAATCTGATAAATAAAAACAGGTTTCGTTTCGTAAATCGCTTTATCAAAAAAGCAAATCAACACGTTGTACGAAATAGGTGTATACTGTATACTGCCTTTAAAAATATATATTAGTTTCCAGCAAGGAGAAATAGAAAACTTACGAGGGAACCTCACCGGGTGACACCTCAAGTTGTAAATCTGACTGCGTGGGCCATGTAGTGTGCTAGTAGGGAATA
>JAQGBA010001817.1:0-12028 GCA_034698125.1 Prionchulus punctatus | reverse complement strand
AGGGGCCATTGGAAAAAACGGTTAGGATATTCGGACTCAGCGTCAAATTCTCTATCGAATGCACTTGGTCTCGTTCGCATTTGCGAGTTTCAGTTGGAAACGTTCCCTCGTTAGTTGGCTGAAGTGAAAACACATATTTTATTGTTGATTCGCAAGTACATCTTTAGTCAGGTAACTTCATATATGCCTATCGAAAATTGGGTGCGCAACACTTTCCGTGAAATTTTCTGTTTTCCTTTCCTCCAAAATTTGCGTTGAAGTTTGACGCGTGATGTCGAGTTAAAAATTATCGAAAACTGTCAGTGTTGACGTTTATCCAGACACAAACCAGTAATAATAGTTTTATAATATCAATTCCAAAAGCATACTGAATTTTATGAAAATTGCACAGACATATAGCAAATTGGCAGACTGACATGTACTTGCGAATCAACATTAAAATACGTATGTCACTTTGGCAAACTAAGTCCCCTTTTGTAAGTTCAACTAAGATTTTTTCATTGACAAAAATATAGATGAAAGTAGGAAAACAGATTGCTTTCGTTTGATGGCCACAAAAAAGCATGTTTTGCAAACATCGCTCACCATTAGAACGCTATCTAGAAGCGGTGCGAAAACAGCCTGGTCACACCGATTAAATAACGGAGCTAGCGATGCTGCTGAATAAAATAGTATGTAATTCGTCATGCTAACTGCCGTAAAAAATGACTGTGCGACAGTCAGCAACACGAGTGATCTTTCGGTGGCTCGTTTCATCGCTTGACGCAACTTATTGTTATTTTGTTTTGAACTTTGCTGGCTGGCTTTGGGATTAATTGTAAGTCTCGACACTTGCGACATCCTTTTTCTAAAGTTGATAACTATGCTAACATTGCAGACAATCAATGCCAATAATCCAACCATCCGCGTAACATTAGATGTCTGCGACAGTAAAGTAGCAGGCAAATTACCAACGAAATCAAAATCAATTGAAATTACGTAATTATTTTCGCCTGTATCTAGTCGGAACCAAGTTACATTGTAGATAGTTGAAGCGAATCCTAAGATCACGCTCAACACGAGAGCAACTCCCTGATGGCATTTATGATTTATATTCTTGTAGCTAAACGGCTTCATAAGTGCAAAAGCGCGATCAGCAGCCAAGCTAACGGATAATAGCAAGCAAACAGTGCTAAATCCATGAACAATCGGTAGAGCTATATGTGCAGTGTACCACATGAGAGAGTAGCTCTTCTTAAACCATTCAGAGCCGCTACCAAAGATACCACCGCAATGAAAAGCTAGCAAAAAAACTGTAAACATTACAGTATCTAGACATTCGGTGATTTCCAAAAATATTTGGTAATTATAAGCATTTTCGTTTTTAGCTTGTTTCAAAAATACTACCACTAAGATCGCATGACCGAAGAGACCAACAGTTGCATAGATTGGTAAAATGATTGCGTATTGAGCAAAATTAATATGATCACCAAGGATAAAGAACCAATCTGGTTGCCAACAGTGTGGCGAGCTGCTATTATTTGTCATAGTTTTTCTTAGACCAACTAAAGGCGCCGATTTTCAAAATTTTTTTCTTTTTGTTCCGAGTATTTTAAATCGTAAAAATGTACATTTTTATGACATTGATATAAAAATATTTTATAACTTTCAAAAATTGTTTATTCACCAAATTTTATTCAACCAAATTCTTCTATACGACGAGTAAGTAACTACGCGCATTAAAGAGGCAAGTTTCAGTCTTTGATAAATATAGGCATGTCACTAACCAAATCAATATATAGGTAATCTGATCAACAACTTTCAGTATTCAAATAAGACAGTCGGTTTTTGCTTTTCTAGTCGGTAAGTGGAAACAAAAATGTACTTGGGTAAATACAATAACCCCACATGAAAATACGAGGAAGTCAAGTCATTATCCAAATTATACATAATCCCCAACTTTCAACAAAAAAGAAAAATCTTAGCAACTTGAGACGGGTGCTATTGTTTCATTCATATATTTTCAAATGTGTATCAAATTACATCGACATTTCTCTCTGCAAGTGCGAAATTATAGTCCATTCACTAATGCAAACTCAAAAAGATTACAGTAAGAATGATGTACAAGCATTGCGGAAACACACTTAATTGAACCACTTACACTTTACAAATTGCTTCACCTCGCGTTTCAGTCATATTAGCAGTGTAAACGTAGAGGCGGTTACTGTATCAAGTCGCTGACAATAACGTGTAGGAGAACCTTGTATTCGGATGTGGTTCGCCCCGAATGTTAAATCAGAACCACTTAGAAGATAGAACTATGATTTTGTGGTGATTTAAATTAATTTTCTTGTTTGTGATTTTGTACCATACCGTCAGGCATGATGCGGGAGTAAACTAACTAAATGCAGTTAGTCAATAACCTTTTACTAGATTGCCAGGACTGTGTCCGTCGCTCTTTTTGAAGCCGCAGATTTAAATCACTGTCGATTCGGATCTGTTTTAATGTATAACTTGTGCCGAAATTCTATGCATTTAGTATTAGAATAAAAGTCACTTGCACAGTTATTAGTGAGGGGGCTATTTATGAGAAAATATTGTACCATGTTTGGAAAACGTTGAATCGTAATATCAGCTGTTTAGTGGTTTTTTAATTTACGAATAAATTGGATATTCCAAATTTTTCTCAATGTAAACCTCCTCGACAATAAAGTCTCATTAAGATTTTGAAAAGGAGCAGATGGTACAAATGCGAATCGTGCCACAAAATTTGTATAAAATTTGTATTCTTATGAAAGCAATAATTGTTAAAATTCAAATGTACAGTATTTCACGAACAGTAACTCGGACATGACAAAATTTTATTCCAACATTTAGATTTCCTCTTTAAAAATATCTTCCATATCGGCAGTATCAGATTTTGCACAATATTGAGATATCAATTATCTCAAGTAGTGCTTATAATAGTAGTGCCAACTTTGTTCTGTATCCAGCTTTTAGGAACGCGCAATACCTTCATCAACATATGTCTACACTTTCGATTTGCAACAATAAAAATGCAAGTTTTACCCAAATTGCACATCATCAAAACACAATCTAGTAAGGGGGCGTAAACTAATTGCTCGCAAGGTTTCAAAAAAAGAACAGTGTATGCGGCAGTATAAAATAATATGTAGCTAAACATACTGACAGCAGTAAAAAAAGACTGAGCAATCGTGAGCATCAACAAAGACCTCTCCCTGGATCTTTGCTTTGCTTCCCACACATTATTACTTTCAGATGAGTCCCCGTTAGTATGCTTAGTCAGTTGCGAAATGTGTTTTCTAAAATTGCGAACAATACTTATGTTGCAGACAATTAGCGCTAACAGACCACTCATACGCGAAACGTTACACGTATGCGATAATACAGTTGAAAGCACATTTTCCACAAATTCTAAATCAGTGCCTATGGTGTAATGGGTTTCACCATCATCCACTTTCCACAGCCTTATATTGAATACAGTTACAGCAAATCCAATAACCATGCTTAAGGTGAGTGCGGCTCGCTGATGCAGTTTGTGGTTAATATTCTTATACACAAACGGCTTACGGAGTGCGAAGGCTCGATCAGCAGCCATGCTAACGGACAGCAGCAGAGCAGCCATGCTAAACCCGTGAACAAGTGTGAGGGCCATGTGAGCAGTGTACCACATAAGAAAATAAATTTCTTGGAACCACACGTAGCCACCGCCAAATATGCCGCTGAAGAGACTCGTTAGTAAAAATAATGTAAAAGTCACATTGTCGAAACATTCGGTGATTTCCAAAAATATCTGATAAACGTAAGCCTTTTCGTTTTTAGCTTGTTTTAAAAACACTGATACCAATATCAAATGTCCAATGAAACCGATGGTTGCGTGGATTGGCAAAATAATGGCGTATTGTGCAAAGTTCAGATTCGTGTTAAGAGTGATGAACCATTCGGACTGAAAACATATCGGATCGCTGCTGTTATTGGTCATAGCTTATGCTAAAGTGATCTAGCTTTTGAGGATATATATTTCGCAGTATAACTATCAGGACAATTTTTTCAGCTGTTCATAAAAATTCTGAATAGGTAGTTAGTTAGCCAGTTAATGAATTGATCATAATTTCAAAATTCTGAACATAAATGCGTATTCTCAATATTTAATTCTAATTTTATTCGTGTTAAATAAGATCAGGTGAGCAATTATCATTTTTTGAAAATTAAGATAAAATGGAATGTTTCCTTTTCTCAAGGGACATAAATTATGGAACTTCAGTTATTTAAAAAAAGCATTATACCGTTTTTTAAAATACTTTTCTTTAATTAGGTCCATTGCCAATCAATGCAGTTCAGCCAGTCAACTATATTTATATTCAAAAGTTCTGTTTAATAGATTCCCTTGACAGTAGATAAGTATTTCGTTAATATTTATTTTCATCAGATGGTCTAACTTTGACCTTTTTACAATTTCTTGGAAAACACGCTAACTTAAGCAGAATCTCGCGAGACTTTCGATTTACAACAACAAACACGCACGTTTTGCATAAATTGCATGTCATTAAAACGCAGTCGAGCAGAGGAGCATAGACACCTTGCTCGCAAACGTCGAACAAAAGAACAGTGTATGCTGCAGTGTAGAACAATACATAACTGAACATACTGACCGCTGTAAAGAACGACTGAGCAATGACGAGGAGCAACAGAGACTTTTCATTTGCTCTTTCTCTAGCAAGCCGTTTTTTGCTTGGTTTTTCCCATGATGAATGCTTTGTCACTTGTAGCAGTCGCTTTTTGAAGTTGACAATAATTCCAACATTACAAATAATTAAAGCCAATAATCCGATCATACGTGAAACATTACACGCGTGTGAAAATATCAATGAATACCAGCTTCCGACAAATTCTAAATTTGTGACAATTATGTAATGGTTCCCTTCTTCCTGTACTGCGAACATATTAGAATTAAAAATCGTCGTCGCAAATCCTAAAACAACGCTAAATGAAAAAGCCAATCCTTGATGAATTTTATGATTGATGTCTTTGTACGTGAATAGACTAAGTAGCTTGAATACACGATCAGCAGCCATGCTGACTGATAAAAGGAGGCAAGTCATGCTAAGGCCGTGAACGAATGGAAGGGCCATGTGAGCACTATACCACATAAGAAAGTACTGAGCCTGGTACCATTCGTAGCCACCACCAAATATTCCACTGCCGAGACTAGTGAGTAAAAATATCGTAAACATTATGTTATCGAAACTCTCAATAATTTCCAGAAATATTTGATATACGTAAGCCTTTTCGATTTTAACCCTTCTGGAGAATACTTTAATCAGAATAATATGCCCGAATAAACCAACTGTAGCGTGGAATGGTAGAATAATAGCATACTGGGCAACATTTATTGTATTGTCCAGTTCGAAGAACCAGTCAGAGCAGGTAGCATCACTGCTATTGTTCGCCATACTTATTTTACAGACGGCTTGTTTGTAGTTTGGACAGTTTTTTTAATAAATATCCAATAAAATTCGACAGACACTCATTAGCGACGCATTTTGGCGAGTCGATCATTGAAAACTTGATTGATTGAAAAACGAGCAATTAACGGGCGTAATCGCAGAATGGAAGCACAAAGTATTACGTCAAGACGAGGCTTGAAAATGAAACGAATTTTTATGGTGAAGCAATTTATTTCACAGTTGTTAATCACCATTTTTATCTAACACCGATATGAGCATGGAAAATAAGTTAATTATTTCATTTTGAGAGTTTGCCAAAATTCGAGAAAAGTAAAACCAAATTAGCGATGATGTACCAGGTATGTTCAAATAATAACCCCCGCGGTTATTTATTTCGAATGGGTTAGCTCCGCGGGTAATTCTCGAGGGGGGGGTGGTTAAACTTCAGGAGGTATAAGCCAAAAAGGCATTGAGACCATGTAGTGGTATACTCAAATAGAGGGGATGTATTTTTGAGGGAGGGGGAGGGTTATTTTCTTTCGAATGGCTCTGACACTGGTTATTTCTGAGGCGGGCTATTTATGAGAAAATGTGCCAAACGTATTTGTAATAAAAACTAAAATTTTCTTGTAAGCTTTTTCAGATGTTATGGTTTTGAAACTTGTAGATTTCATTTAGTTAATTAGTCTTGACATTTTGATTTAATTTGAAAGAAATGTTATTCGCTGTGTTTAGAAACTGTCTCTTATTGACGCTGAAAAATTCAATTAATTATCGGACCACGATAATTACTCGTTAAGATAAGTATTAAAAAGTTCCTTGAAAGAAAAAACAAGCAGCGCTTTAATAACGAAAATCAGAGCAAACATTTTTCAAAATAGCGCATTTACTTACCCTTCCCCCCCTCCTCTACATCAAAATAACTCCCACCACTCGCAAATAACATGCAAAATGTACCTTTTTTCCTAGAAATCACACCACAGTTTGTTCAATTTGAACGTTCTGGCCTTAAGTTAAGGACGATCGTCGATGTATAGTGGATAACGGGATGGTTTGTCGTTCGCTTGACATAGGTTTTTTAATGTCATGTCAATGCAAAATATCTACTCATACATTGCAAGCCGAAGTGCTCAGTACAGTCAAAGGGTTCAATCTTGAAAATGGTAATTTTTTTGAATAACCTCTCTATTTTAGATATTCAATGCCCTTTTATTTGACTGACTTACATTTTACTTTATGCTGTCTGATGTCAAATATCGTCTCAAAAGTAAATCTTCCTGTTGAAATAAGGAGAGCGAATATAATGTCATTTATTGTTTATCATTTTATTGGTTAATATGTATGGTTTAAATCATTAACTTTCTGAATCATTAATATTCTAGTGTTTGCCCTCATGCTACCTTTGTTTTCAAAATGTTTCAATTTCTATTATAAATTAGAATCATTTACATTTCTGAACTGCTAACCAAGCATAATGTACTTGTTTCCTAATTATCTTCAATATGATAATAAGGTGACCAATTTGACTTAAATTGCTGAATACTAAAGTTGGAATGATAAATCTAAAACCTATTAAGCAAATTAAACAGATGACAATGTCCCCTCTGATCTTTAACAAGATTAATGCCAAATAAACGGCGATCATTTTGATAAGGTCAGTTTGTTTTTTGTTTGAAAGCGACTTGTTCCACGAAAATGCTATCCAGATGGTGTGAAATCACTTCTTTCAATGGAATTGTTAACTTGTACCATAATCGAAAGAATAAACCCCATTTTACATTTTGGTTAATTGTTATCGCCAGTGTCTCTGTTTCGTGCATGTATTTCACATATCGAACAATTCGTGGTTACATAGACACTCCGTATGTAACAACCATCGAAACAATATCCAACGGTTCGCTATTACTACCAGAAATCATGATAAAGTATAACGGTGGTTTCGATGTTGCAACTCTTAAAAAACTAAATTTCAGCCAAAATTTCATTCATTCATTTACTCAATTTTCTTTCATGGAAACGGATAAGATGGGTGTACCGTATGAACTTGACCTAATTGAGTTCAAAGAATACTTGGCTAAACAAAATATATCAGTGGCCGGCGCCTATGGCAGTTTCGGCTTCGATTGTAATGATCTGGTATACCTGTATGTGAATGGGCCATTTGGAGAACCATGTCAAACAGCGAAAGCATTCCCAACTTTCAGCGGTAATGCATACGCATTTAAAGACAATGGCTATCAGATGTGGCCCTCATTTGGAATAGATTTCACTCTAAAGGAGCCCGATAGCTCGTACGCTTTCCTATATCCGAACCAATCTTCGTATTTATTTTTCTCCAAGTCGTTTTCGATTCTTATCAACAAGAAGCTGGACGACGGCTTCATAGGGGTTGCTTATGAAATTCCTGTCAATCACAAAACTATCATCCAGTTGAATCCAACATACTATAAAAGGATTCAAGACAGAAACCTCTGTGATCCGACAGATTTTTCACTGGGCAGCTCGGACGGTTGCCTGCAAAGGTGTCAAGCATCTGGTTTCATTTCATGCACGAAATGCGTGGAAGCCGAATTCAGCCAGGTTGAAGAATACAAAAACGTTGACGTTTGTCCGCCGTTCCTGCGGATTAATTGCAATCAAACTGAGTTCGAAGTGTGCGTTTCGAACTGCAAGCCAAAATGTGAAGAATGGAAGTTTAGTCCAACTATTAGTTCAATTCCGATCCAAGCGTACACGAGGGGCGGTAGACCACTTACCTACTTGTCAATTTATTACAGTAGTTTCCAGTACACAAAGGTTATTGAAACAGCAAATGAATAATGAATATTGTAACATATTGCAACTGTGTTCTTGTTTTCAGATTGAAGAAGTTGCATCATTTACTTACGATATGGCTATTGCAAACGTCGGTGGTCTATGCGGCTTGTGGATGGGCATTAGTATTGTGACAATTATAGAAGCAATTTACTTTGTAGTAGTTTCTTGTACATGTAACGATAAGAAAAGGACGAATATCAATGTAGAAATTAGCATTTTTACTCTCTATTTCTACCTAATTATACAAAACAATAATAATTGTTTTAGATTGATCGTGTCGAACTGTCTCAAGAGAAAATACGTGCAATCTTATTTCAGCATGAACTTAAAATCAATCGACTGCTTGAGGAAATCGTTAAATCCAAAAAGGTAGCGATGAATCAGCAAGTGGGCGTATTTATTCCATACCAAAGTTGCTTTTTTGTTTCTTTTCATAACAAACGATACTTTTCAGAATGACATGACCGTGGTCAACTTTGAAGATTGAAATCATCCTGACAACATACTCGAATTAATTTGTGCAATATCTTTGTTATTGTTTGGTGAAACAATTTCGTTTGCTTTGTTTATAGTTGGTTGGATAATTAATTTATGGAACGAATAAAAATGGTGAAACATAAAATGTTTATGATAAAAATAAAAGTTGTGTGGAATAAAGCTATAAATAGTAATAACTTTTAACTGTTTGTGATAACGAACATAATTTCAAGTGTTGGTTGAATAATAATCGCTAGTATTTAAAACACATTTTTTGTTAGATTGGACCTTTGACTGTATAGGACTGTTTGGGACCCATCACAGAATTAAAATCTAAACAGCCTCTTGTAGAGAAAAGATTCTAAGAAACATAGTGGGTTTCGTATTTTCATTTGGCTGACTATTAGAGATACATCGATTTTCTTTACATGGATCGAAAGAAAATAAAAAACCCTACAATATCATTCTATCAACTTTTTACGTATAATAATTGTAGGATATTGTATCTTCTTTCGATCCATGTGAAGAAACTCTTTGTATCTCTAATAGTAAATGAGCAGGAACGATTTTACGAAACCCATGTTTTTCAAAAATTTTGATTTTTGGAATGGTCCTCACAGATCATTATTCGCCAAATGAAAAAACACAGCTATGTTTCTTAGAATTTTTTTCTCTACAAGATAGGCTGGTTAGGTTTATTTCTGACATGGGTCCCAAGCAACATTGGTTGAACTTTACAAAAAACGTGTCTTAAAATGTTGTCAATGCTAAGGTAGTAAAGGTGATCAAATTCGGCCCTGTTTTAGGTCAGGTCCATCACAGCCTATGCTTAAGCGTAACCTATGTTTAAACATTGCAAACCGCAAACCCGCTCGTTACTACTCCTACTCGTGGATATATTATATTTATTTCTATTAGTCATTTTATTTTCACAAGTCAATTAAGTTTACAAAACTTTTCTTTCACTAAAAACAACTGTTGTTGGTGGAATTATCCTAATTTGTGCGACACTGCATTCAATGTGGCTCGGGCTGGTTTGATGAAACGGGCCAACTTTAACATGTTTCCATTTGTACCAAAAGCAAATCAACTTTGCAAATAACTGATGCGACTTTTGATTCAGAATGACAATGAAGCAAGTTTTTCCCAAGTTGCACATCATTAAAACGCTGTTGAGCACAGGCGCGTAAACCACCTGATCGCAATTGTTAAACAAAGGAACAGCGTAAGCGGCAGTGTAGAATAATACGTAACTGAACATGCTGACGGCTGTAAAAATAGACTGGATAATTATCGTCAGTAATAACAAAGACCTTTCGTTGGCTTTTTCTCGCGCATCGAGCCTTTTCTTGATTGACGACCATTGCACGTTCGTAAGTTTTTTAATCTGGTACATGTGCTTTCTGAAGTTGCGTATGATGTTAACATTGCAGATAATCAATGCTAACAAACCAAGCATGCGTAAAACGTTAGACATTAGAGATAAAACGGTTGAGGCTTGACTTCCGACAAATTCTACATCAACAACAATAATATAATGATCGTCAACATTTTGAACTTCAAACAGGCGAACATTGTAACACGTTGTAGCGAATCCCAAGACGAAACTGGTTACGACTGCCGCTAGTTGATGGATTTTGTGACAGATAGTCTTATACGCAAACGGCTTATTAAGTGCAAATACTCGATCGGCAGCAATACTCACGGACAGCAGTAAGCCAGCCATGCTAAATGTATGGACGAGTGGAAGGGCGAGGTGGGCAGCATACCACATTAATAAGAACTTCTTCTGGACCCATTCATAGCCGTCACCGAATATGCCACCACCAAGAAATGAAAGAAGAAAGATCGAAAACACAATACTGTCTAACAATTCGGTTATTTCCAAAACTATTTGGTAAATGTAAGCTTTTTCATTTTTAGCCTGTTTAAAAAAAACTGCAACCAATATTACATGTCCAAATAAACCAAGAATGGCGTACACAGGTAGAATGGTGAACTGAGCTAAATTAATACGTTTACCAAGCAGAAAAAACCATTCTGGTTGCCAACATAGCGAAGAAACATTATTGCTGTCCATTGTCGCTGGGTCCCTTTTATTAAGTCAATCAAGTAAAAAAAAACTACTCGGAAAGTTCCTTTCTTCTGGATTATTATTGTAAAAACGAACGGAAAGCCAACAAAATAATATGTTGACGACAATGATTACTTAACTTCATTTTCTTACCAAATTTATACACCCTTTACTGAATAAACGAGAACTTACTAGAATGATAAAAATATAACGACGATAACAAACCAATTAAAATTAACCCCTTAATGAATATTTTCATCGTATTTTGCAAAATCTATTCAATTTAACAGTGGAAAAGTTCACAAAAAGGTGGCAAGTAAAAAAAATCGTTAAACTTAGTATGGTGGAGCTTCCACGTCTGGACCCTCAGCAATTGGTACTCTCGTTCCGAAATAAGCACACATAAACTAATTTTTCGATCAAAATAACCAGAATATCATGTTTGGTGTCTTGGACCTCTGGACAAAAATCCAATGCTTTATTGGTGCTAATTAATTTAGATGTCTGTTAAGCAAAATATGTCATTATCTTGTACAAGATAGGAAGGATAATTAGTAGTAAAAACAAACAATCGGTTTTCTTTGATTCTTTCGGTTTATACTCTCAAATGCAAACATATCAAAATTTAACTGAAATAAAACATAAGAATCTATTCCTTTTCGCAATAGATAACATCTGTAGCAGTGCAAGTCAATGCAAGCAGGTGTTTCGTTTTTTTGCGAAATAATTTGAAATAGTATTTGCCAAGTAAAGTAATATGTAACGTACAAGCAACGCTAAAATATAAGACAATAAATTGAGATAATTTTCAAGTAAGGGAAGACATCGAAATGGGTACCTAAAATTTTACGTAAACTGGATATCCAGTTTATGTAAAGTTTATGTAAAGTTTACGTAAAGTGGATGAAAAAAGTGGATGTTTCCTTTACGTATTTTATCCACTTTACGTAAACTGGATATCCAGTTTACGTAAAATTTTAGGTACCCATTTCGACGTCTCCCCTAATGGTTGTTGTTTCAGTACGTTAGACGTCGATCGCTAAATGGGGTAATCCCACATCATCCTGAAACGGGGGAGCCACGCGTAACGTTGGGATAAGTAGTGAATTTTATACTTAAGTAGTTCTAGTTCCAAGTACAGGGTGTCTTCTTAGTTGGTCCCCCTGTTTGATCGATTATTACTCATTAATTAATGGTCAGAATTGAATAAAAT
>JAQGBA010001816.1:0-12034 GCA_034698125.1 Prionchulus punctatus | reverse complement strand
AAAAGCTGTTGCTTGAATCTGATCAATGACCCGAGCTTCTTCAGAATCAACACTCATTTCGAAATATTGAAAAATGTCAGTAAGTACTTTTTCTGAGGGGCACATCATTAGTGAACACCCTGTACAAGAATGCAGGACTGATAATTCAAGCTGTTCACTTTCACTGTAATTACAGTCAAATTCAATATGTTTAGAATGGTTGCTATTAGTTTTCTATTTGTCTTTGGTTCGAACATTTGGACATCCAGTGTTCGCCTATCGTGTCACATATATAGCACCGAGCTTCTTTTGAAGCATGGGTGTACGAACACATTAGAGAGTCCTTTTCGAACTTGCAACCTTTTTCTTGTGTTCTTCGAATGCATGGTTGACATTTGTACCCCCGCGTGCCACTTGGATTTTGCTCAAAAAATTGTACTTCATCATCATTGTGGTGCCACCCACATTTACTGCCTCTCCTGCAATGGAAATGAGCATTGCATTGCTCCGACGTATATTGTTTGGGCTTCACTCTTTCATGCAGTTTTACTGTGGTCCACTCATGCATTTCCTCCACTGTACTCTCTGCTTCCTCCACAGTATTTTCGTTGTCGCCTTCCCAAGATAAATTGAAATAATCTCCATCGTAACTGCTGAAATATTCAACCGCCGAAGTCACATTCGTGCAGACATTTAACTTCCAACCATTAACGATATCCCCATGTTTCTCCAACAGACCAAACTGTTTATATCACGAGGCTGGTCCTTGTTCACCTGCAAAACTAACATAACAATATAGTTTTCTTCATTCGACCACAAGTCGTACATGCACGGCCATTTCAATTTGTTGGTCATCTTGTTAATCAACTCTTGACAAATACGATAGTCCAGCTGATCTTTAAAGTGCGATATGATCGTCCTTTCGTGAGGAATTCTTATTTGGTCATGGTCGAATTTGTATTTCAGAAAATAGCATATGGGGTCTTTTCACGAGTCACCTCCCAGAATGATATTATCAAGATTATGAATGGTTATCAATAATTTTGAATTGTGATCCTTCACTAGCTTGACGATTCTGTGAGACAGACTCGCCGACCATGAATAAATTTCAACCTTCCAACCATACCTAACGAGCGTTTTTATGCAGGAAGTGTAATCGTGATCGCTGGAAACGATAACAAAAACTCCGTATTTAGGCTGTTTCATGTTGATCAAACATTGTTGATGACAGATGCATTTATTGCATTGCCGACTTCTGTCTCTTTATTCTGAACGTTACGCTGGAATTTGTCAACCTCGATCTCCCTTTTTTGTATGGCGTTCCAAATGGTATCTAGCGCCAGTGGCTCCGATCCATACAATTTTGCATGCGCAATGGTTCTTCCAGCCTTCAACTGAACATAACGTTATAATTGACCGATGTCAATTCTAAACTGTTAATCCAAAGGAACAGTTAATTTTCTGTGTTTGGCGTAAAACTTTAGGCCTTGGATGAACAGATTAGAATTATCCAGAAACAACCAACAATTATGCTATTCTTTGCTTCAGCCATTTTCTAAAATAACCTGAAAACTTGTTACCAGCTCTATAATCAACAAATATTTTGGGACCTCCAATAAAATGCTACAGCACAAGATGGCGAGCCGACGAAAACGCTGTTGAATGCTACTGTTTATGTTGTCTGCTTTAGACGGAAATTTAAAAAAATTGGTTATGAAAAAAAAGTATGTGAATAATGGTCCCATAGTAGTCCCAAACAATCGACGTACCAATTTTTTCTTCAAGTTATGCTCTGTGAATCCGTCATAAAAAACCAAATTACCATTCAAATATCCTTGAAAAACGAAACATGACAATTTGCAATACTTTACGCCTGCGAGGGGAAATTTCTGCAGAAAACATTACAGAATATCATTGAATACCACAGTGGCAATTCATTGAAAATGGTTGATTTTGAAAAACGTAAACAAGTTGGTTGAGATAAGCAAGAATGAATAAATTAATAATATTAATAATCAGAGATTGATTAACAGTCAAAAGAGATTGTTTGAAAATGGAATTCTATGTTAATTTTGATGAATCTCAACCATCTCAACCATTCACCAATTTGTTTAGAATTTCAACCAACCAACCTCTTTTGATTATTCAACCAATCTCTTTTGAATAAATCAATCTTCTTTGATTAAATCAATCTTCTTTTGATTAAAACAAACTTCTTTCGATTAATTCAAACTTTATTTGATAGGCAGTGCTTATGGCAGATTAGGTGACCCTGACAAACAAAAACAGCTGGTGGAAAGAGCACTGAAAATCTGTGACGCATGCAGATTGCAAAAAACAGCTAGAATTATAAATCTTAGTTCGACTTCGTAAAAACTATTAAAATTTGACGTTTATTCCACCCACTATTTTCAAGAACCTTTTATGATGTTTGTTTCTCAGGAAAACATTAGTCATCAAAACCAATCATGACTTTACTTTTTATACATAAGTTAGCATAGACAATTTAAATTTAATAACTTTTTATAACTTCTTATAAAAAGTTATCTTCATGCCTACACACCGTAAACATGAAGAGTATATAAAGACAAGCCAAATCTCAAGACGGACTCACTGCTCAGTGATGGAACGCTAGGAAGGGCTTTGGAAGAAAGGCCCGTTGGCCACTGTCTGTTGGATGGGCCTGACAAGCCTCTTCCTTGGTAGTGATTAATGTGCCATATTACTTTACTATCGTATTCTTATTACTATGCTCATTATTGTTTCTTATTCGATTTCCATCCATTAAATCATATCTTCATCTGTGTTGCTCTTGTACGTATTATTCAACTATGGCTAAGGCGTTGTCCATCTGCGTAACGACCTCATAGTAGCAGCGCTGGGTTAACTGTTCGTTAACTGGTGCCGACTACAAATCGAAAAAAATCATTATAGACCTGAGCACGACGAAGTTGTTAAAACTGTGCTAAATTTAAGTTTGGCTTATTACAGTTTGGGTGATTATGAAAATCAAAAATTTTCATTGGAAAGGTTCCTCATAATTCTAGAGAAACATCAACAATTTGAGCACCCCCATTACTCGATTGCCTGGAAATTTTTAATTAATACCTATATCAGATTAGGAGATACTGAAAAACTAGCAATCTTACTCGAAAGATCAATGAAAATGGATCAAAATCGACCTGAACTAAATAACTCATTGTTAACACTCACATTGGAATGTTGGGCTGAAATTTGGTGACATCAATCAGCTAAAAATATTAATGGAAAAGTTTTTAGTAACTATAGAAAATTTTCATGGCAGTGGCCATCAAAAAGTTGCTTGGATGATGACATCCTTTAGTGTAAAGTGTTAGTGTAAAGTGTATCAAAGTTTTAAACTAAAAATTGAGCTGTGCAAACTTTAAAATTAGTTTTTCGCACTAAATTCTGAAAGTGTCAATAGGCTGTGATCCATTTTTTTTCAGATTGATTTTTGCTGCATGCTTGTTGAACAAAAAATTTATTTCTTGGCAGTTTTATAAATACATAAATTTTGTTCGCACGATTTTGAAAACAAATATAGAAAGAGAAAGACCTAATTACGATGCATTTTTAGAAGCTTATCGATTAGCCTCTCCAGATATTGTGAAACAAATACAGTTCAAGGACCACAAGACATTTGGAATAAAGTCAAGAAAGAGGAGATTATGCAAAGTCGATGAAGTAGGGTAACTTTTTAGTTTTATGTCTGCACTTGTGTAAAGTTAGGTGTGTATTTCAAAAATCGATAGAAACTGCTAAAACGCGAAAATTCTCATTATAAGCCTGTTTTGCAGCTTTGAAAAAATGTGTCTATTTCTATGTATGCAAAACTTTTCATCTGATGCAGTTGAAATCGTTGTAACTGTTGAAATGGAAATCGATTTGCAAATGAAATTGAAGGTACTTATCCGTTATATCACCCGCACTGTAAGAGGCACTGAAATTATTCAGACAAAAGCTAAGCTAAGCTAAGCCTAAGCTAAGCCTAAGCCTAAGCTAAGCCTAAGCTAAGCCTAAGCTAAGCCTAAGCCTAAGCATATGGTTAGGCCTAGGTTAGGCTTAGGCTTAGGCTTAGGCTTAGGCTTAGGCTTAGGGTTAGGTTAGGCTTAGGCTTTGTTTAACTGAGTGGGCGGAGGCCCAAAAAAACCATAAGGGGGACCCTTATGAAAAATGCTACCCAAAGTAAAATAGAACCAAATTAATTAAGAAATTGATCAATTACTCTTATCTGTTTATTTCGATTATTTCTTTGTAAAAACATGAAAGCATCCCTCGCTGTAAACGTTTCAGCAAAGGACTTTACATTAAAATAATTTGAACACATTTGTCTTACAAAATTTTGTCTGGATAATTTCAGTGCCTCTTACAGTGCCGGTGGTATAACGGATAAGTACCAAATCGAACAGCAAACGATTTTGTTTTGTTTTGTTCGTTATTAGACGAAATTTTATTTTTGCAAATAACCAAATAATGGTCGGAAGCTAGCATTGCTCCTCATATGTTCTTACATATCACATATCACATATTACATATTTTATCTTTAAACGAGTTGTAGAAGCTGCTCGGAGCGATGAAAATGTTGATCATTGAGGCATAGACTGCATTTTGACACGTAATTTTTTGGCCATACTTGTGGCGAAAGAAAAGTGTTCATGATCTTGTATTTGTAGTTTTCGCAAAAAGACAACAATCTCAGGCCATTTGAGTTTGTTAAAAAGGGGCTCTCTAGCGAGTTTAGCGAGACAAGTCAAATTGAAGGTTTTGATCTTTATTACAAGCAACCTTGTGTTTACAACAAGTACAAAGTTGAAATGAACCCAATTTGTGAAGAAAAACTGAAAGCTTATATAGCAAGGAGAAGTAGGGTCAGAAAGGTTAAAGTATAAAAAGGAATTGTCGAAAATAGGAATAAATTCCAGAAAGTAGGAATAAATGGAAAAGGTTAGCTGACGAGAGTCATAAAAATAAGTATAGGTAGGAATTTAGGAAGCTGAAAATAAATGTGTAGGTTTGAGAAAAGGCGAAAGTTCATAGAATAGAATTCCGGAGAAAGAATTAATCATCTTTCATAAAAGAAAGCTAGTCGATCATAGTGTAGAAAGAAAGCCCAACTGTAACAAGTTTGTTCCTTGAATGCTGAATTTTTCGATTGCACCTTTCCAACGATTGACGTCTCTGCCTATGTGGCTGTTTAAATCACCGACTATGATTTTTCTTTTTGTGCCTTAGTTTACCTGGAAAACAACTAATGTTGCCATAAAAGAGGTCAAATTCGTTTTTGTTAAAGTGGACAGTGGAACCGATTAGGTGCATTTAATTAATGAAAATCTGATTTTATAAAGTGCAATGGCTGTGAAATTAAGCTTGGATCTAAGTTTTTACGATATAGTTTTACTATTCGAAATAGAAATAGCCAGAAGCCCACTCGCTAAATACCAAAACAGCAATTGTATCTCACTTTATGCTTGTTGTGAAGGAAGGCGGTCAATAAATTGATACAAGGCAACAACTTGCGCTTGCATTCAACTTGCGTTTTTCAAATAAATGATTAACAAAAATTAAAAATAGTACATTTATTTCTCTCTTTTCTAACCTTTAATGTCCCAAAAAATGATCTTTTCGCAATGTGCGGTAAATTTAACTTCTTCATGAAATGGGTTTCAGTTTTACATACGCAAAATTGATAGATGCCTTTCCCCCAGAGATGTAAAGTGACAACAGTTCGCCATTAATTTATTTGCCCAATGTTTACAGTTGTGGGATGTAAAGTTGGCTGGCATCAAGAGCGGTCGGTTTGTAAATTTGCTCTCCCTTGTGATCCGCCCAACTACAAGGTATTACTATGGCCTTATACACTTTATTTGAACAGTTTCGATTTGGATCATGGAATGTTCGTTCGGTTAATGGTACAGGGGCGTGGAACGAAGTCATCGAGGAACTCAAATTCAAAATCAAAAAAGATGTCTCGGAAAGATGAAAGCAAGAAAAGCGCCGGCAAATCGATCTGGCTCAGAATAGACTAATTTGGAAGAAGCTGATTGAAAATTTGTGATTGGGTGATTTGTTTAATGATCTAAGTCGATGTTTGTTTAAAATTGTACTCCACCTTCAAGTTTTGAAGTCGAGAACTTAATAATAATAATAATAATAATAATGTTTTCAGTTGTCCACTGACTATAGATGTCCAATGTCTCGAAGTGTCCAGCGTCAATAGTTGTCGAGTGACCGTATTATCCAGAGGCGGCAGTTCGCTATTTGCCCAACGTCTACAGTTATTCAGTGTCTGCAGATATCCAATGTCAACAGGTGACCAGTGTTTATAGTTGTTTCCAGTGCTCATATTTGTTTTACTTCGAGTAATAATGAGAAATTAACTTTCAATGGAGCTTCGCTTAAATTTCTTTCGATTTTCAGAAGCGTTTCCCCGATATAAATGTTCTGTCCGACGGGAATTCAACCGAAAAACAAATTTCATCTCCATTTTATAGTAGTTTCTTTACTTTTATCGCAATAAATGAGAGTCAATTCTGTAAATTGTAGTATTCATTGAACGGCCGAAACTCATTTTGGAATTTGGATATCGTTGACTTTGAGGTAGTAAGCCGCTATAGTTGGCCAGTAGAATAACGTCGGTAGTCCATCTATTGACATGCTTCAACTATTTTTGCTGCTTGCAACAATTGTAGTTCGGACTCTGCTGAACTCTGGCTCTGTTCGAAAAACTGGTCGTTTGGACTGTGTACAAATCAACATAAAAGTTGTAGCACTCACTTCACTGACCATGGCTAAAGCAATGAAAAAACTTCTATAGTGGAAAAATAATTGAAAACAATTAAAATTACGCCAAAAAAGAGCTTGTATTTAAATAAAGCTAAATTTGCCGCATTTTTTGAATGCAATGTGTAAGTTTTATGGTTCATTCGGTGCCTCTCTGTTTAAATTTTCTATTTCTCATCGCACTAATATATATTATAAATAAACGATCCATTCGTAACTTTTGCTCAGTTGTTTCCTTTTGTTTTATTCAGCAATATGGAAAATTTTCCCCTTCGAAACCAGGCAGAAAACCCAAAGCGTCGGAAGAAAAAGTTAAAGTTTGAAGAATTGAATTGCACACAGAAACCATGGAAAGACTGCAGAATTTTGAATCCACAAGCACCTACATTGAACAGACAGTCGACGGACGCGAACGCCAATAACAACGAATCGGCAAAAAAAAATGGGAAAATTCGTCATAGGATGAACGTTTCCAGGCAAAAAGTCGTTACATTCTCAATTTTTTCACTCAATGACGTGCGACCACACTTTGTGCTACGAAATCTTGTAAAATGTGATCTGATTTTGGTGCTTTCAATGTCAGTTTTCGTTTCGCCCCAGAAATTTTATTTTCCATGCAAATCTGTGACCAAATTTGAAGGAACTACTAATTGTTTTTTTATTTTTGTACATAAACAGAAAACTACAATAACTAAAAATCTGTCTACAAAACGTTGACACTGGTCCAAAAATGTAATTTTATTAAAAAAATAACCAAAAAAGAATGAACCAAATAGTTTTAAAAAAAACAAAATTTCGTGCACAGAACAAGGCAAAAATATATTTTGAAGAGCACAAAAAGTCACCAATGGTAAATAAGCGCCATTAGAAATAAAAACCGATAAAAAACGAAATTCTGAGCAGAGAATAAAAAAAATATTTAGCAAACAAAAATTGCATTACACGAGTGGTCGTCCGTCTTGATCAGCTTTAGCAAAAATCGAGTTCAAAACAGTTTTTAAATATTGGTTTATTAGAAAACAAAAAAGTGGCATGCTATTGAACTTATCAAGGCATTTGCAAGTTGTGATAACAAAAGATTCGTGAAAAACTGGCTAGCGCTGGATTTCTGCTAACAAAACAAATTTACTGACACTAAATATCACTAGCCACCGACGCCTACTTTGTCTTCCGCAAAACGTAGTTCACGTGTTAACTGAGCGACGCGTGAAAAACGATCAATGGCAGTCGATCGCCGCGCATCGACGATTGAGTGGTTATACATCGTTTTTTGTTACCGCTGCTCGACGAGCTCGGCGGTCGAAGTGACCTTGAGGCTAGATCTGACAAAAAACAAGTTTCATTCGATGTAAAACAAATTATGGAGCGGATCGAAATGGTATACCATCTCGCCGATTTACAAAATAGAGCCATTTTTCATTCCTTGCCTAGAATCCGAAGCATGACTGAATTCGATCGATGTATTGGACAAACGTTTCAAAGTCTCTAAAAAAACTAAGAACTATATTCGCGTGCGAACTATGGTTTAATTACTAATGAACTTCAACAGTAGTTAATTATGAATGAACCAAATTCGCCGTATTACCGTTCATTGAAACCATGGTTTTGAGTGGTTGTTGTGCATCCGGCGAGAAACTGTAGAGTATTTATACCTATGCTGGCGAATCGAGGTAAATGTCGAGATGGAACTTCCGGCTAGCAGAAAATTGAATGACACTGTGACACGTAAGTTTCAAATCCATTTCAAATATTTTGCTATGAATCTTTCGTAACAATGCGTTTACATTAAATATATGGGTTAGCATATTCAGCTTCATGCCAACGACTAGATAATTTTTTTTAGTCGTCTTGAGAAAAATGAATTTTTGCTATTGTGATAACGTTATTGATCGTTCGCCGCGCCATCTAGCGGCGTTGCGGACTTTGTCTTTGGTGTACATAGTGCCTTTAAGTAGCCCACTTGACGGGCTAAAGCAAAAACACCATTTGCATATATCACTTAAAAAAAGAATTTCTTGTAAAAACGTTGCAGATAAAATTGTGATGTCCTGCGTTGTTTACTAGAAATGGGAATAAAAAAGCAACTCGGCCGACGTGTTTAAAGTATAGAATTGTTCTGGATTTTAGTAATTAATTGCGCATTGCTTATATTTTGCTGTTGCATGATTGATTAGAATTATTTAGTTTTTGGTCATCTATCGATCTTTTGTAGAAGGAATCTCGAAACGTAAGACGATATGCAAATTGACCAGTCGAAATCAGGAATGCCTTGGCTGTTCACAGTCTATATTTCCACCGGATTGTCAAACTATAGTTCGTCCGTGGCGATCTTCCATCGAGCTTTTTCGATTGAGCGCGGGTTTTTGCTCGTTCCATCATTTTCCACGTCAGTTTTAGTGTCGTTGAATTTATTTACTCGTTTAGTCATCTTTCAAACAAAAAACGTGTTGAAATTTGCTTTTAACAGGGCCTTTTTGTTTTTCGTTTAGACCAGCTGAAATCTGGTTTGTCAATGTTTATTGACGAATGCGAATCGAATCTGCGGATTGGACGACAGTTGAAAATGAAACCCTAAACCGACTACGACCTGCAGCTATCCAGGCGATTTTTCGAAACTAGCCTGCGGTTTCTGGATGTAAGAAGGCTGTCAGCCGGAAAGGTATGAGGGTCGAGTGGATGAAGCGAAAGAGTGGAAATCCGTCGGACATAATTTAATTGACGAATACCGAGCCGGGATTTATGGTCTACGAAATTCCAACGCGATCCGCGGGCTCCTGATCCGAACGATATCCGAGCAAATTTCCGCACTGGCTAACGACTGTCGCCTTCTCCATTGACATTTTTGGCTGAAGTAAACTTCTGGCATCGTCAGACGGGGTCGAGCAACGAAGATTAAGAAACAAAAAATAGACAGCAAACAAATGGGCAAAGTTTCGCAACTACCAAAAGAGGAAATTGGTGTCCGATCGAAACAAATTTCTGATGCTTCTTTTCGTATTATTCGCTTGTTAGTTAGTTAGTTAGTCTATCAAGCCTGATGGTATGGTACAAAAATCATAAACAAAAAAATAATGAAATTATGGATGGATTAAACGATGCATGCTAACAGTTTCCATTACGAAGATCGTAAGAATTAACTGGTTAAAATATTTTGTTATCATTTAATAAACTATTTAACGCTAAACCTTCGTATGCACAGCTAACAATCTATGTCCTGTTTGACGTCAAATTTTCCAATTGCTAGCACGTTTTAATAAAATTCGACAATGAATTAATAATTCTTGATAAGCCACATTTTTATACTTTAAAGGCTCTGAAATGTCTTTCTCCTATTTATCTAACAAGCAAACATTCATTCTTTGTTGGAAACCAATGGATACTATTAAAAAAATACCGTCGCATCTGTCATCAGGTACATTTGTTTGATAAGAAATTGTGCCATCGAGCAATAATCAGCCATCGAGCAACAAGAAGAAGGAAGTTGGTGAAGGGCTCGTGGAAAATTCGACCAAATGAAAATTTGTGCTTACCTTTTTCTTTTCACTACCATTGCGAGAGTCGATTGTTCTCCATGCACAGATGGTTAGTTAATCGAGTTGTATAAATATGTTGTCAATGTTTATTTTTATTATAATTTTCAGCTGGTACACAATTTCCAACCATCTGTAAAGGTAACTTTAATGGATACGCTTTAGCTGGTCATTGTTTTTATACAAGTTATATATCCTTTACCAACGTCGATGATGGTATTAGCGACTGCGTTTCTATTGCAAGCATAGCGTCGTACGGAATCGACCCATCTTTACTTTTTGCTCGATTAGCACATTTTTATACATATTCAACGTTCATTAATGTGACAACAAGTTACTTTGCCTATCTGAACTCGCGCATATTACGAATTGGTTTATTTTCGAATGTGAGCAAAGAAGATAATCTGCTTTCGAGCGACTTTGTTTGGATCAACGATGTTACACATTCACCAGTAAGTCAATGGTCGTGGAGCATCCAGTTTAATAATGTAACAGGTAACCAGCCTTGGTGCGGGTCTCTCGATGGATCGAATGATGTAAATATCCAAATGAAAATGAGACCATGTTTTAATGATGATAAGGCCTCGTTTGTCTATCAACTATGTGAATTTAGTATGTTCATAATTTACAATAATTATATAAACATACATCTCAAAATTTTGTTCCACAGTGTGTAAAGAAGATAACATCCCTTGCTACGATTGCCCCTCTCCACCACCACCGACCGTAGGAACATCTACATGTTCAAGCTCCCCTTCATCACCCGCAGCAAAGTCTACGATAAAAACTGCAACGTTGTTGACTACTTCGAAGCCATCTACGAAAAAATTCGCGAATGACAGTTCAACGGGGAAATTCATTACAAAACCAAATTCGTGCCTTGGTATGTTTCTTTACGTAAGATTGTTGTCAGTAACATACTAGAAAACTTTATTGAAGTTTCGTGCAACGGCGTACTGTACAGTGGCAAGTGTTATTCGCTTTTTAATACCACACTAACATGGCCTGAAGCCTTGGAAACGTGCGCATCCGGAAGTCAAAATGGTCAGAAAACTTGTCGCTTAGCAACTTTTGACACTTTCGACGACATAAAAAACGTGTCGATAGCATTGCTAGGTGACTGGAACGACACGAATGACGAAAGAGTTCATGATTCTTGGATCGGAATGAGAACGAACTGTTATTGCACAAATAACTATAGCGACTATTTTTGGACTTCGAGTAGTAACCAAGCATTACGCATGCTGGATGCAAACATGAATTGGTGGATGGGGGAAATCGAACAACTACCATATGCAAGCTCTGTTTCCCTTCAACATGGTGGAAATCTAAAGAATGCAAAATACGGTGACGCGAACACAGTTTTTCCATATATTTGCGAATGCGGTAAGTTTAAAGCAATAAGCTGGAAATTGAAGACATTTCAATTTTTGAATGTTTTAAATAGATTGCTCTAGTACTGAACCAATAATTGTTTTAAATAACTACTGTTCAACTAATATGTCAGTAGGTCTCGGTTCAAACATATCTGACTCTTGTTTAACCACAACAACTGGTGGACAAAGATTGAGCAGCAAAACCTGGATCGCAAGACCAGAAAGCTACTCACCCTGAATGGAGCACTCCACCCAAGATCTGATGTAGACTGCCTGTACATCCCCAGAGATGAGGGTGGAAGAGGTCTAATGAACATCGAAGACATGGTGGAACAAGAGAAACTGACC
>JAQGBA010001815.1:0-12039 GCA_034698125.1 Prionchulus punctatus | reverse complement strand
GCGCCAACTGACAACGACTTACAACAGTTACTGTTGCAACAGTTACAGTTGACTTACAGAAATATGATATATGACTAAATAAATGATTGTAGCAGTTGTACATGAGTTGTAGCACTTCGTTGCGAAATGCAGCAGTTGCAAACTTGTAGCAACAGCTGAAGGATACGGCTTGCCTCAGTAATGGAAACTTGTTGCAATTGTGTACTTTTTGCAACAGTTGGAAAGACTTGCAGTTGTTGTACACTTGCATTGTATACGTGCTGTACTTATTAATTGTCGTTACTGTAGAATTTGGTGTCTTGGCAGTAATTTTTATTGCCTGGTCTTTTCAGTTACAATCGCTGTCGGCTTGCTTTTCGGATAATGCAGTGCAATTATTTTAATTAACCAAGTATTAGCCATTTTCAACAATATGTTACGACTTACACCACGTCCAAGATTTCCATGGATGTTAAAAGGAAGGACATAATAATGTTCGTGTCGGTTGCTTAGGGCTAAAAATATGTTCACATTTCTCTTGGTTTGTAATTAATGAAATTTTATTCATTGAGAGTGTGAAGATTAAGCGACGATTTCAAGTGTAACTAAATCAATAACAAGTTTCGAAAACGTCTTTCGAAATCAAAAAAAAACTCAAGGATTCATCAATCATCCAGTTAGTATTAGCGATGGTATATCTGATCCCACTGATTCCTCGGGGCGACTCGTCGCGCAAAGTACGCCTATAGATCTCGAGTTATGTGGTGGCAGGTACGTAATTAGTATCGTGGCAAGAAAACAGTATAATATGAAAAACGATATTCCGACGGTATTTAGTGCACCCACCTTGTTTCAATAGTTCAATCTTTTGAATTTGTCATTAAGCTATAATGAATAGCTGGCTGTTGATTTGCGTATCAGCAGTCTTATTTTTTCAACCAGTAACATTGGCACCGGCATCTTTCATTACATATATTATGCTCGGCAACCAATATACGAGTAAAGCCGAAATCTATCAAATCACCTTCGATTGCACTGACCAGGGTTGTCAGCCGCTACCGGTTGAAGACGACGATTTAGTGTGGTCATCGCCGGATACTCCGGGTGTATCCGAAGTTAAGCTTGTATGGTACAGCGGACAGGCGGCCATTCTGTGTACAACTCAGAACGGAGCTATCGTCTACGCATATCCCAGCGGAACGGTGCTTTTCCACAAGGAGTTGGATCCGACGTTCTACATAAACGTTCACTCTGCGGAAGTGTTGCCGGATGGTAATGTTGTTGTCGCGGGATCATTACAAAATGGAATATTTTGTATATTGTATCCCGACGGTGAAAATGTTATTCAAGCTCAATCTGCAACTAATACTGCTACAGCACCGTTCGGACACGGTCTCGTTTACGACAAGTCGCAAAGTCGACTATACGCCGCTGGTTATCTTACATTTCTTGTACTCTCATACAGTTCCGGCAGTGATAAAAGAGGCGTGTTAACATTAACAAAGACTGTACCACTGACCTCTATATACGACGAACCTAACAAGAATGAAGATGCTAACTATGAAGATGGTGTACACGATTTATATCCAGTTGCTGGAAGTACCGATACATTGTGGCTGACCACAGGTGAACACGTGTTTACGATAAATTCCAAGGTAAGCCACTGCAAAAGTAAAGTCACTCGAAAAGTTTACCAAGATGATTTCTATTTCAGACCTTTGCAACGACTAAATTTACAAACTTCTTCACTATCCCAAGTCAGCATTCGGCGCAAAAACCAGTGGCAGTGCCGAACAAAGGCGGGGTTAAGGGCATATCGTTCGACTCCCCCAACGGTTTAGTTGTCGCCAAGCCTTCGCCATGGTTCAAAGAATGGTTTTCGTTAACTACTGGTGATCAAAATTATTCGCCTTACGAGCCACTCGTACTGTGGAGCATGCCTAAAGGAGGCGCAGGATCTGGCTTTTGCCCCGGACCAGACTACGACGTGACAACTAATTGCAAGATAAACTTCGATGATGTTGCTCCAATTTGGTTTTACAAAGCTAGAGTATTTTATCTTCCTTCTTTTTCTTACTGAACAATAATGTCTATTGGAAAAGTAGAATAAAAATGTTTTAAATCACGTCCCTTAAAACACAAAGTAGACAAGTTTGTGACAAAAGACATAACGAAAGCGGTTCATTATTTGTTAAGTTGTCGCCCATGAAACATGAATGTAGACTGAATTTCTTTCAGACGGTATTAGAAAATGCATAAAATTAGACTAAAATTTTCTCAAAAAAACCTGAGGGTGAAATCCAATGTCACGTGCACTAAGCATGACAATGATGAATGTTTGGCAAGTCTTAAGTAACTAGCCATTAATCATTGAGTAACGTTCCAACTAAAGTTGATCAAATGTATTGTCAAGACCAAACCTTGTAGTAATTTTGGTCTTGAGTTTGTTTTGTCATTTACGGTTCACTGGCTCGCTTATCATTAACACAAAAAAATGAAAGTTCTTTTGCTTTTATGTCTGTCAATCGTTCCGGTCGAATCGTGGTCCTTCAAACACCGACGAAGCGAACGATCAGCTAAAAGCTTTCAAACAGCTATCATACTTGGAAATCAGTTTACGAGCAAAGCTGAAATCTATCATCTAACATTCAATTGCAGCGACGATGGCTGCCAACCGATTCCGTTGCACGAATCAGATTTGCTTTGGTCGTCGCCGGACACTCCCGGAGTATCGGAAGTGAAATATGTTAAATATCTTGGGCAGCCTGCAATTCTTGCCACAAATCAAAACGGGGCCGTGGTCTACGCCTATCCAAACGGAACCAAACTATTCCACAGAGAGTTGGACACGACCACGTGGATCAACGTCCATTCGGCCGAAGTATTGCCGGATGGTAACGTTGTAGTTGCCGGTTCGATGAGCGACGGAATATTTGCAGTTTTGAAAAAAGATGACAACAATGTCACCCAATTGAAGTCGGACACGGTCGCCGTTTACGCCCCGTTCGGCCACAGTCTAGTGTATGACAAACTCAGGGATAAACTCTACGCCGCCGGATATTTGACTTTCTTGGTGCTTCAATACAACTCAACTTCCGATGGTAGAGGATCGTTGACTATAGAAAAAAAACTGTCGCTCACTCACTTGTACGACGAGAAAAACAAAAATGAAGATGCAAACTACGAAGATGGAGTTCACGATTTGTACCCGATCGATGGCAGTACGGACAAATTATGGCTAACGACCGGAGAACACGTTTTCACTTTAAATGTGCAAGTAAGTTATGGTTTCGCGATGTCCATGCAATTTTGATTTGTTAGCCAGCAAATGACAGCTTCATCCGTTCATTTGCTTGCTAGTGGGTGAGAGCTCCAGACTTTATAATGCTATGCAACTTGTCGTCTGGGAATGCTAATGATTTGTTTTATAATTCAGAGATTCACAACCAAGCGATTCGAAAATCTGTTCGTCATCAATAGTACTCATTCGCACCAAAAAGATGTAGCTGTCAAAGACAAAGGTGGCGTGAAAGGAGTTTCATCCGATAGAGAATTTGGTTTAATTCTCGCCAAATCGTCTCCATGGTTCAAAGAGTACTTCACAACCACGGACGAGAACTATAATCCCTATCAGCCGGTGCTTCTGTGGAGCATGCCCAGCAATGGAACAGGCGCAGGATTTTGCACCAGTCCAGATTACGATACAACAAATAATTGCAAAGTCAATTTCGATTTACTGGCTCCAATTTGGTTCTACAAAGCCAGAGTCTTCAGTCTTCCAACATTTTCTTACTGATGTCGGTGAACTGTACGTCGATTGTAGATGCTTATTTGCGTATTTATAAACAGTAATTGCCCTCCTATCAATCGAGCTGATAAATAGTTGCGAAATATCGCATGATAAAAAGATGCATGACACCCACTAAAAAATTTCAGAAAACGCCCATTGTCTTATTGCAGAAACAAGTTTTCTGGGCTGAACCCATACAATAATGGACACAGCCATCAGTCAAAACACCCACATTCTGACATTGTTTATCGACTTTCTTCAAATTTTAAAGTCAGATATCTCGCGTTTTGTCTTAAGGGATAAATAAAAATGATTAAAATAGAATTGTTCCTCGTCCTTGTAATCCCAGTTTTGTTTTGCAACTGCCTTCCTAGTCGGCGGAAAAGGGATCAAACCAGCTTTCAAACTTCGATCATAGTTGGCAATCAAGTAACAAGTAAAGCTGAGATTTATGAACTCACATTCGTTTGCAATAACAGCGGATGTCAGCCACTGCCGTTGCAACCAGCCGACTTAATTTGGTCATCGCCGGACACGCCAGGGATATCTGAAGTCAAGCACGTGATTTACAAAGGAGACAATGCAATTTTAGTCACTGCTCAAAACGGAGCCATTGTCTACTCGTATCCAAATGGTACAGTGCTGTTCCATAGAGAAATTGATAAAGCCAGTATCATAAATATTCATTCTGCCGAAGTACTTCCGGATGGAAACATCGTTGTGGCTGGTTCACTGTACGATGGGATATTCGCTGTGCTATACCCTGATGGTGATAACGTAATTCAACCAATTGAAACTACGGTGTCCACAGCGGCGCAGTTTGGTCACTGTCTAGTTTACGATAAAACAAGAAATCTGCTGTACGCAGCTGGATATTTGACGTTTTTCGTGCTTGAATACAGTTCCGGGGATGACGGAAGAGGGGTGTTGAACGTTGTGCAAAACATATCTCTGAACGATCTTTACGATGAACCAAATAAAAACGAAGATGCTATGTTTGAAGATGGCGCTCACGACTTGTATCCAGTGGATGGCAGCACGGAAATGCTGTGGCTGACGACTGGCGAGCATGTATTTATGATAAATGTTTCTGTAAGAGTATTGTGTTTATGACGAGATTACGAGTGGACTGTGCGTGAAATTTGTTTTTAGGATTTCACCATGAGCAAATTTCCAAACCTATACACAATCAGAAGTCAACACTCCGAACTCAGGAATGTTGCTGTACCAAATAAGGGTGGTGTGAAAGGAGTTTCATCCGACGGCAACACGGGCTTGGTCATAGCTAAATCGGCTCCCTGGTTCAAGGAATGGGTGACCGAAAGTGAGTTTGGATTTTACGATCAAAACTACGATACCTCGGCACCGATTTTGCTCTGGAGTTTGCCAAGCGGTGGTTCGGACGGTTTGTACTGTTCAAATCCCGATTACGACGTAACCCGCGACTGTAAAATTAATTTCGACTTGATCGAGCCAATCTGGTTTTATAAAGCGCGAATTTTTAACCTGCCCGCATTTTCCTATTAATAACCGGTTGATCTTGATAAGCTTGTGAATCTTGACACGAAATAAATATATTAGACAATAATTACTTATGGAAATAAAAACTGTACGACGCATTCTAAATTGGTACTAGGCACGGCAACGTTATCGTTTTTTAAGTTAATTTCCAAAAAGTACAGTAACTGGTTATTTTTACTTTTGGCCCGTTTTGCGAGCAAAGTTTTGTAGACAGTGAGATTTTTTGTTTGTCACGCAGATAAAACGGAATTATTATGATACAGTACCAACTTGTATCACTCTCGCAATGACGTCGCGAAACTTGTTTCGCAATTTTTATTTTAAATAGTGTTTAATACATTTTAAAGCAAAATGACACTACTAGCGAACAAACGAATTGAAAATTACGAATTAATTTAAATTTAGCGTCTGCTATTGTCATTTGCCTTTGCCCTTGCCTCGATCCTGGAACGGTTTGTCGCACGGATCCCGAGGGTTGCACATGTTCGAAACGAAAAATTCCAACCCGGAGCCAGTGTATTGAGCAGATTTACTCGGTGGACCTTGAGCCTTTTGAACTGCATCAGGCGCTACCGTCGTACCTGAGCATAGATTGTATTCTTTCTCGAAATCGGCTTTCTTATCTCTGTACTCTTGTTTGGCGCAATCGCAAGTGAGTTTTTTCGTTTCATTCGCTTGCACTTGACAAGCCACACTTATTCTAAAACCAAACAAAAACCGTGTTGTCAAGTGAAACGTAACGAGCAAAATTAACTCGGCGACTTACACTTTAGCGCAATCATCTTTGTCCTTACACATTTGATTGAAACGATCTTCGGCTTTCTTTCGTCGATCATCCGGATTGGCACTAACTCGCTTATGGGCTATATCGTTTAGACAGTCGCGAGTTTTGTTTCTCTGAACGGGTGTCGCGCAATTATTGTCCAGTAGGTCGAAAAGTCCTCCGAAGTTGAACCCTTGACTTCTTTGGCCTCGTTTGCTGAAAGAGTATCACCGGCTAACTACAAACGAGCAAAGCTATCGTCGGTTAATGTTACCTCTCCTTGTTTTTCTTGCCTTTTTCCCGAAATGTGAAACTTGGTACTTTAGCCTGAACGCATTTCTCAACGTCTTCTTTGGCTTTCTCCGAAATATCTCTGTAGCATTTATTTCGTTGTTTTCCATTGGCTCCTCTGAATCCATTGCCGTTACGTTTATTGAATCCTCCTTTCCCGCCTTTTCCACTGCCGCCTTTCTGCGGACTTTCCGTTGTTTCGTCATTGTCGATATCCTCCTGCGTTGGCTTCTTGCATTGATTGCTGAAGAAATCGGAGTAAATTGACTTGAGAGCCCTAAAAGTTGCAAATGAAACAAAAAATCTCACCTCTCGAAGCACTTCACGCCATCAGCCAGTGATTGGTTCCTCGCCAGTTCTGCAGCAGTTCGCTGGTCGTCGCGTTTCTGCTGAATGCATTCGTTGTATTTGCTGACTTCGTCGCCACAATCCTCAGCACTTCTACAAATAATAACTAAGGCGAATAATAAACAACAGCGCAACATTGTCAAGTACATTTCTTTAACTTTGATGCACGTTTGAAATTTCGAAAACTTACTAAATTTATTATTGAATTGACTGCAGAGGAGGAGCTTCGGATACAACGGTAAATCCAGTTTCGATATTTATTCGCACGATTTGCACCGACAAAAAAGCCTCAGGTTTCATTTTGATATAAAAACATGGAGAAGTTTGTGTTGGTAGTTTTTTGCTCTTGTCACATTTTGTAACACACGGTACAACTTGTTGTCCTGCGCTGTACTGTATTCGCCGTACCAAGCGCGATTTTTCGATGTCGTCAATACTTTGCGCGACGATAATTTGTTTTATTTCTCAATTCGCCGACTCAAACCGCAAGAGGGCGCTGCTCGTAAGTTGAACTCAGTCAATCAAAAATGTGCCTGAAAACAATTGTGATAACGATAAGAATACTTTCTAACGATATACTGATTTCCCGGCTAATAATTTATTTCGTTTCGGAGATTATTTCAATGAAAATAAAATTTCAATCGAAACAGCTAATCGATATTTACTAATTGATTGATATTAACATGAAACTGATAACCCCTACTGTTTCGCATTTGGTGCCTGATAACGCAAATTGTAACGAGAAACGAACCGTTCTATTGTCTAAAGCGTTTGTAGATCGAAGAATCGAACAATTATTGTATTACCAGCATCTAATACTGCTGGACTTTTTTGGTCGGATGTTCTGGAGTGAGATTAAATATCGCGAAATAATGCTCTGAAATCGGGTTGATAAATCCTGTTGCTGACCAAATTACAACAACTGTAAAGAATATATCAGCATCTTTTAAAAATGAAACATTGCTAGAGTTAGTGGTGATTATTATTAAAAGTAATTTAGTATTGCTTTCTTTAGAATAGATAGGTGAGAAGTATAATTGAAGCAATATTATATTGAAGTTATATTGTTATTGTAACGAAGATACATTTCTCAATCAACTTCGCAAATAATTCTGTCTTTGATTTACAACAGGTGTAGGCGTCGTAAAGGTGCCACATGACACGCGCCAGAAATCAGTTATATCACGCGCTTGGAAGGAAAAGAAGCAAAAACTAAGCTCGTGACTGGTACTACCTTGCGAAAGTTATTCACTAAGACATAAGACAAGAACTGCAGCATCATATGGAAGGTAATCACCAGATTGATAAAATATAGTTGACTCTTATTCGAGAAATCAGATTCTTCACCAGCACGCTGTAAGTTTCCGGAATGAGGTTCCAGGCCCGGGAGGTTTGGTTTCTAACTTGTTCTGCGTTATAACGATAGTTAGGTCTTGTGGATTATTGAATAAACTGTCTATCAATGAGAGCTCGTCGGCTACATAATTCAAGAAAGTTATGAAATGAAACAGATAAAGCATTGAATATTTGTACTGCTGCATATTTTATTGTATTACTTATTACATTTTTGACTTCATCAGCCATAGTGCTGACTCGCAAAATTTATGCAATAAAACTAAACTAATTCAACATTCACTTTTATAATATGTAAAGAATTTAAAATTATTGGGGTGCATCCTATAATGAATATCCTTTCCATATTTTGATCAAAATGTGTTGAAAAATCCAAAAAGATATTCAACTTTTAAAATACACAGATGGAAAATGTACTTTAACCAATCATCTCATACTATTGAACAGAAAATTTTTAGCATTTTCCAGTCTTAGATAATATTTCTCTCAGCTGCTGAGCAAAATTATTACATGCAAAAAATCAAAAGCATCATCGACTGCATAAAGCTAGCTGAATATCCGTCGAAACCATAAAACGTTGACTTCAAATCTTAATTTGTTTTTTAATAATTAAGTCACGAGTCAATGATTTGGTTAATGACTGCTAAAATAACCGTGCGATTTTCGCAAAAAATTAAAAGCCATGTTACAAGCCTGGGGCTATTTAATTTTACATATACATGTATATACTGTATAACAACGTTAGCCCCAAAGTTGTCCGTGATGCCCATTGTACTTTTGCACAGTTTATAGCAATAAACTTAACTGATTAACTTCATGAAAAGCATTTTATTACCGTGCGTTTATTACCACATATCCAAAGGTTTAAAACTTTATTCTCAAATATTGTTCGCTCTTTCGTACTTGGCGAACAGCCAATAACAGTCGCTGCAGTTTTTGGACAATTTGCTTTGGACCATTTCCCGTCCGAGCACTTCACCTGCTTAGGTCTGCTTTTCTCAAAGGCTCAAAGGTCTGCTTTTCTCCGTTCAATCCTAAACCTTTTTCACAGCATTCGATAACACTCAATCGATCTTTGCATTTCCGCAGGAGTTCACCACAACGGTAGTACCATACTACCTAGATTAGAGGCACCATGTCTCTATTACAGCGTGCGGAAAAAGTTCGTGGAATTTTTTTAAAACAGGTTTTTCTCATGTTATTTATATTTTTTTCTAGACTTGGATTGTCTATCAGAATTTGTCATGTTATTGACCTGTAATAACAAAATCTAGCAAAGAACTACAACAAAAGTTCAAAATTGCTTCCTTTTGCCTCAATACATTTTCGAAGATGGTTTGGAAAATTTCTAACGATGGTCATACACTGTTCGACAGTGATTGTGTCCCAAGCACGTCGTAAAGACGCCTTTAGAGCTCCTGTTGATTGAAATCGTTTACCGGATAGCTTCTGTTCCAAGATTGACCGTACAGAGAAGTCCACGCCATTCAAATCCAGTGAGTTTGACGGCCAAACATCTTTGCCCCAAAATACTGGAAACAACTCTTCGCACATTGTAATCATTGTTCACGCCGAATGTGAAGGTGCCCAATCTTGTTGCAGTGTAAAACCGTTTCCACTGATGTGTTTCATCGCCCATGGCTCCAAAACGTTTCTCAAAATGATCTGCTGATAGGTTGCAGCATTGATTTTGACATTTCGCTCAATGAACACCAAAGGCGTCTTTCCCGTTGCACAGATACCCGCTCATACCATGACAGACGCTGGAAAATGGCTGCGGGCGATGATTTTTGCAGCAGCAGACTTCTGGCCTTTCTTGAGCAGTTGGCGATGATTTTGGCGGTTGTGCGGACGCTCAACAGTAAAAATTTTTTCATCCGTAAAAGGGACTTTTTCGAGGCCACCACCTGCGACCAGCCGAAGCATATGGCGTGCTTTTTTCAATCGTTTTACTTTCATTGCATCGTTGAGGAATTGGACTCGGTCCATCTTGTAGCTACGCATACCCAGCTTCTTATGGACGATGTTACGAACGCTATGCTCGTCGATTCCGAGCTCTTTTGCCATTTTTCGCATTGACTATTTGGGATTGCGGTTGATTCGACATCGAACCTTATTGACGTTTTGTGGAGTGGTAATGGTGGTAGGGCGGGCGCTATGAGGTCGGTCTGATGTGCTTTCCAATCCTGAAAGCGTTTAACTGCGTTGTAGACCATGGATTTCTTGTAACCAGTCGTTCTGACAGTCGTTCTGACGATCCCAGCAGTTTTCATTCCAGATTTGTGCAATTCAATGATGGTGATGCGCATGTTATATCGGTTCATAAAAAAATGCAAATAACCTGAGAAAAACCTGTTTTAAAAAAATTACACGAACTTTTTCCGCACCCTGTATTTCAAACCATTCAATGAGGGTGCGTCTAATCGAGAGGGTGCCTTTGTTCGAGGGGGTGCCTTTATATTTTCAACTTACTTTTTTCAACAACAACGCTACTTTATTTAACAACAATGCTGCAAGACAATAAAAATACGGCAGTAAAACTTTTAGCACCGGTGCCTCTATTCGAGGGGGTGCTTCTATTTTTTCAACAGACTCCGAAAGGGTGCCTCTATTTGAGGGGTGCCTCTAGTCGAGGCAGTACGATATTTATTCACTTTTATAATGTCGAATCTACTCATTTTCTTCTGTTGACCAATTTCAACATTTTTGAATGGTTCGATCGTAAGAAGCACGTTGCGTTCCTTTGAAAAAGTATATTTATTGAAGTGCGTTATGCTACCGTACTCATATGGCGTAATCATGGAGTACAGTAGTAGGGAGGTGGATGCGTCAGGAGATTTCTCGTCAGATTAATTTCTTTGTTAAGTTGATATTTTCGTAATTGACTTTTACGAATCTATCTCTATCTTGTCGACTTTGTTCGTGAACGAAACTAAGCATGTGCATTAATTCGTGAACAAGACTTCCGCGACTACAGTTCGGACTGACAATCATGCTAAAATATTAACCTGCATGTAATATCAGTGAAAATATGCACAGTAAACGCCACTTTAGTCATCTACAGTGGTAGAGCGTGGTTGGGGCCAGATGATACAATGATACAACAGTGGGAATTCTTTATCAGTGGCTTGAAGTGCACTGGGTCGGGGGGGGGGGGGTTAAGTTAAGATATACAGTGGGTGTCAAAAGTACGAGTCCACTTGAGTTTTGCCACTCTAATTTCAATTCCTTTATTACAGCGCATACCAAATATTTAGTAAATGACAAATCTTTGGTACGGACCGCCCATTTATTGAAGATTGATGTAAAACGCTTTCATCAAGTTTTGATACATGAATTGGCGTATCTAACACTTTTTTCAAACTGGGCTCTGACAATGACGAAATTTGAAACTTTAATCAACAAAATCATTACAGAAAATAATTTCGGACCTCTTGTGAAGATTCAAAAATTTGCCATTCATGTGCTGCTAATTTCGCTCGCCGATGCAGCACCGATCATAATGCAGCTATAAAAATAATGTACGTCTACCCCGAAGCTGCTGTCACCAACGATGTGAGACACTTAAAATTTACACATTTCGACATACCTTATTATTACTTGTTGTGCAAAATAAACAACATTTTTAACTTGAATTTAAGGCTGATGGAAGACAATGGTTGCAAAACAAGCAGAGTAAAATATGCAACGATGCATTTGATGTGGCACCTGATTCTAATTCTGCAGGCTGAACATCAATACCTGAATATGGGTAGCAAGTCACGCCATTAGGCGTATTGTATTGTTCCGTAGTTGTGAAATACTATAGTTGCAAGTACAGTGAGCCATACAATGCTTGGAGATTTTCCTGGACTTTACTTTGCATTACTCTCAGTTGTAACACTTATTATATTGTGTTCATCACCGATAGGTGATTCACGAAGGTTAAGAACGCCTCTGGTTGTGGCGCTCAACCCGTCGACCAATGGTCAGCACTTTCTCCTCCCTCATTAAC
>JAQGBA010001814.1:0-12040 GCA_034698125.1 Prionchulus punctatus | reverse complement strand
TTCTGATGATACACTGTCAAATTGTATACAATGACTTTGAACGAATAGTAAAGTAATGAATTTTTGGTATGAGGCAGTGTTAGTTGAGACTCCAAATCAAACGAGACTATTAAAAGAATGAGTTGTCAGTTTCTGCTCTCTTATCATTAGCTTTATCGGCTTGGGCTTCCTTGTTCCGATCTATGTGAATTTTATATTCTGGTTCAAAAGTTTCTCTTTCTAAACCTTTTAACAAACGATGTTATGAGCAAATGGTGCGTTGATCTTTTCTTGGATGAAAGAAGCCAAGATTATATTCCCTGCCAAATATGGTTCGGTACAACGTGGATTTAAATTTTGAATCTGGGTATTTTTCTTTAAATAAATCGTACATTTTTGCAATCGACAAATCAGCACCAAGGTATCCTCTTTTGGTATCTTTCCTGGTATAGTGCGATTCTGTTCTTGGAAATGATTCAATGTGCTCTTTTATCTGCTTTATAACTTCATCCGGCGTTTTGTTATGAGGTTTATGATGACCACGTTTGTCTTCGCCAATATAGAAACCTTGGTCATTCGTATTTTTCGCGGCATATTCAAGAAATTTGTGCCCAATGCACAACGTGTCCATTAGAAATTGCTTACAAACTTTTTTTCTCACACCATTGTTATCATTCAGGTAAAATGAATATGAGCAGGATCTCTAGGTTACATCAGTTTCCCTTCCTGGCAAATCTCTTATGCAATGTCCTTTAACTTCTTTTTTATCACTATTTTGAATGAAATCTTTTTGCTGTCTTTCATCAGCTAAGCCATAAAAGGATTTGCAAATTTCAGAGCGAATTTCTTCTGAAAATTTTTTGAGATTGTTGCACTGCAGTAAGCAATGACATTTAGTCGGATGTAGTTCTTTAGCAGGTACTTCCTTGTTGCTAGTATTTAAATGTGCTTTACCAGTAACTTTTTCAAACTTACTACCTTCTTAACATTCTAACATCCTTTCTAATATTCTTTTCATATCTGGTAACTTTCTAGCATTCTTTTCATATCTGGTAACTTTCTAACATTCTTTTCATATCTGGAAGGATCTGCTTTACGTCGCCAACGTTTTGAGGCCAGGTCCTGCATTGGGTCCCGAAACCCGAATCCAACCTGAACCCAACCCGGGTTTTAAGGTTTTTGGGTCAGGTTCGGGTTGAAGATTTTTGGGCCGGTTTGGGTCGGGTTGGGTTCACTTTTTGGCGAAAACCCGAAAAAAACCCGAAAACCCAAAACAGTTTTTGGAGATGTTTGACCTTTCAAACGAGGGAGGATTATTGTAAAAATGTATTAGAGCACTTTAGCTCGTAATAAAAACGCTTCCCACGTTCTCAGTCCAGGAACTTCCGTGTCGGAGGCACACAGATTCCACACAGATGTTGTGGATCCAAGCGTATCGAAGCAAATCCACATGGACTCAACATGGATCCATGCCCTTGTGGATTCCATATGGTTCCGTGCATCTCCTTATGGATTCATGCAGGGAATCCTCCTGGAACCACCATGGATTAACCCGAAATCCATGTGGAAAGTAGCATCGACGAAATATCCAAAGTTAGCATTGGTTACCAGAAAATATTTAGCTGTATCAGCCACGAGCTTATTACAGTATATTACAGTATGCCATCTTGTAGAGCATCAAGTTTTGTGTAGGAAACACCATTGTACTCCATTTTTTTAAAATATGGATTTAGACCTTTCTGGCACGATGCCCTCGAAATATAAGTACCATAACGTCGACAGAAATATCAACCTTTAGGGATTTTATGTGTATGGAGTTTTTTATGTTGACGGTTATGTTAATCCACATAAATCTGTAGAGGTGGACATGACTAATACAGGTAGCTCTACTTTAGTAGATTTATTTTATTCTAGAAATTATTCTAGAAAGAGAATTTTATTCCCTTTTAGATTTATTTATATATCAATTTTATTTTATTCATTGCAAGTGTATTTCAATAAAATACATATTTATCTCAAAATTTTATTAATATCATACAGATACGGTAATAAGTCGTGGGCTTGTTGTTACCATGCGCCACAGGAATTTATAACTTTATCATGATGTTGTTAAAGTGACTGCAAATCGAACTGCTAATTTCCAGCTCAATCCACGTTTTCAATTTTTGTCGGGACGAAGTTTGTTTGAAGAGAGAAATCAAACGCCGATTTACGGTAAGCTGCGCCGACTAAATGCTGACCAGTGCATCAATGTCGAGCGAAGGCGCCACATCAAATAATTATGGTACTGTCTTTTCACACTTACTTCATCTGTTCCTACTGTAGGTTCAGTCGAAGAGCCGATAATTTTCTTACGCTGGTTGATCCTGGCATCGCACCCACTGGTCGAGGACAGCTTTTTTGTTTCGGACTACCTGATCTGTAGATTGCCAATTGACCTCTTGCGTCGCTTTCCCAGTCAACTTCAGTATGGTCATCGCAGCTTTCGGGAGGGGCCCATAGGTTAAACAAAAAGGAAGATACAGACAGCGATCTACAGCTTACTTACCTGAATCCAACCCCCATGTTCAAAAATCAATGTTGCAGTTTCGAAATTACCGTAGTAGTAACTTCTCTGGTACTTGCTTGCAGATTTTTGGTAATTTTTGTTCAGGAACATGCTTTCCAAACTGTAGTTTTCACATGTGCTTTCACGAGTCATTATTGGGCAACCAGTTCACTATTGCCAAAATGTTTTTTTTGTCTTAAATGCTAAATAAATCGAGTCAATTTTGAGTAGCCATTAAGTATACAGTAAATTTTCCATTTTTTCGTTATGCACAAACAAAAGCCATAAGCCATCATTCGAATGAGCAGATTAAATTGTAGAATTATGAATTTATATCAGACTTTTATTATTAACGTACATAAGGGCCGGATGTTACCATGCAACGTGAGACTATAAAATATAATATTTTAATATAATATCATTCTTTATTTAGTAGAATAGTATATAATTCGTCTGATCTGAAATACGCAAGCTTATCATCCATTTATTTTTAACATGAAGAAGCTTAAACTAAATAAAATTAAACAACCATTTACAGTAAGAATTTGTTTTTGTTATGCTTTACTTAATATATGTCACCACTTTTTCCTTTTTATTTTCCCTTAGGCACCGGTGTTGTTTTCGAATGGTGAACAAAATGTGACGATCCAAACAGTCTCAAAGAACTCGCCCGTTCATGAAGGAGCACATAAAAAGTTCCGTGGCAGTCAATCGTACACTTTTAAAGAAGTAAATGTAGACTCATCTTATTAGAAGATGGTTTTGATTGTTATATTCTTGTTGATTTTTTAGCTTAATATGTTGAATAACAACGAAGTAGAAATCATTCGTGCAAAAAATCGGTAACAAAACAATACATAGTTTCATTTGGAATACAATGTCCTAAAATGTTTGACTTTTTAAGAGTAACTTTGAACGAAAAACCTGCAGTAATTCGAATCAAACGCTCAAGTATTATCAAAGTTATGCCAGAAGCTGGTTCATTCGCAAACTATAATGAAGATCCGATCGCAGTTTCGCCTCAAAAAATTGATCAGCAACAAAGCAATAAAAGGGTTGGAAAAAAATTGAAAAAAGTTTCTAAAACTGTTGTTTGGTAAGTTACCAAAGTTTGTGAAGTTAAAAACGGTTTAGCTTTTTCTTTACCACATACAATAATCAGTTGTGCACAATTATTGAAGATTGTGCAACACGTCAATTACTTTCTGAGTCAGTCATTAGATACGTTTTTGTAAGGTTCTTCCAAGGTTGACTGGGACCCATCTCGGAATTAAAGTCTAAAAAACCTATGTTGTAGAGAAAGAACAGAGAAAAAAATTCTTAGAATTTTAGGACCATTCATGTGCTTCAATTTACTTTCCATCACTTCCTAGGGATCATTTCAAAAATTAAATTTTAACAAAAAACATATATAGGGAAAAATGCAGAACTCAAGTGAATTCGAATTGGATAAAGAATTGTGCAACATTCACATATAATTATCATGTAAATAATACATAAGGGTTAACTTGATTGGAATGGGGTTTTTTGGAGTTTATTTCGGAAGGATTGCAACCCAGAAAACAAAGTTAGTAATAGTTGGTAAAATGAATTTGGACGTAGGAAGAAATAGTTAGTTAGTAAGGGTATTAGACTCCCACAGGGACTTGGCCAGGGAAATAATTAAAAAACAATAAACTGTAAAAATGTAGCAACAAACCAATGAAGTATGCTATGCGGAAGTCAATGGAATACACATCAGAAGTATACACATACTGGAAGGTAAAATAACTGATTAAGCTTCGTATTAAAATAAAAATAAAAATGATGAATTGTTTTCGGCCATATAAATACTTTGATCCATCAATTGATCCGTCATTCAGTATGTGTCCGGCCTCGCCATAGTAGCGCTACCATAACCGCATTCCATCCAACTATATTATAAATTAACGTTTTTGTAAAAATTAAGAGTTCAATATTTTACTTACTATCGCAATAAATTGCGATAAATTGGTTCTATTTTCCTCTCGACAATGTTAGCAGGCTTGTTCTAAAATCGTTTAATATTACAGTATCAATCCTCGAAAAATTTATTTAGTCACAAAGTATTATTTAAATCTTACAATTTCAATGGGAAATCAACTTTGTAAATGAAACATCAAAACTAAAACCCAAATAAATAACCAAACCAAGATTAGTTTTAAATTCAATTGAAAACATACAACACTAAATTCCGAATAGGAAATTTTTTTGAAAACGCCCAAATCCTGCTTACAGCAATATCTAATACAAATTTTATCAAAAACTAAACACAGATCAAGTAAATTTTTTTCCACATTTTTCTCATTATTTAGTAATTCTTTATAGCCTATTCAGATAGGTTTTGAACATTAATCTGTAATATATTTCTGCAAACTATCTGGAATGTTCGGCCATATATATTTTTCATCATCGACAAATACGATTTTTCCATTAACGGCGATCTTCAGATATTGCTTCTTATCACCTTTACATTTGCATTGCATCTATCAACGTTTTTCTCGCTGATAATAAGATTTTTCTATGGACCTTTGAAAGTCCATCATTTGTTTCATTATTTTGCACCATTGTCTGCCCTTTTGTTTTTAAACTGTTTCACATTCCGAACATTTTCAAAAATTGGTTGCATGTCTTTCATTTCAGAAAATCGGACGATAAATGGAGATTTTCTAGCCTAGAATGCATTTTGCAACAGTTTGAATCCTTGATATGTATTGACTACACGATTTCTGGACTAATCATCAAACAGTCCTTGCAAAACTATTTTAAAGCAGCAATAGCTGTTTCTCCATGTAGCATTTGCATTCCATTTATAATGATATTTTTCTGCGCAAATATGATTCATTGCAATTAAGTTCATCCACAAGATTATTGTGATCCTCTCTTAATTCTTCTATTCTATCTTGACTTCATATAGCGCCAATGTATTTCTTTAAATTGTTCACTTTGACTTTCTCCTTCTCGACTGTTATCGTTTCTTATGGTCTCATTTGTTTCTGTATCATTGATGTTCTTTCGACTGGTAGAATAGAACCGTTCCATTTCGTTTATTTGACTCGGAACTTTTAATTTACTTTTATGGTGTTGTAATAAATCAGCTTGCGGTGTCAGGATAAGCACCATGAGGTGATGCTGTAATAAATCACCATGAGGTGTTATGATAAAACAAAACAGGGGTTGGTGTTGATATAATCAGATATAAAAGACACGTCTGATATCAATTGATAGGGGAAGAAGTCCTTCCAATAAAGTTTCTTTGAGTTTTGATTTACCTCAAAAATTTACTTGATTATTTTTGAGTTTAAAAACTTTTTTTGTTAATCTTGACTTACTGTAATTATTGATGCCAAACGACAGTGGATGCAGATTTTCATTATTTTTTTACTCGCTGGATATGATCATCCTCCAAAACTGCTAAAAATCAAAAAAGTTAATGCATGACAGCTTGGATGCATGCATGACATGTTGGACTCAACTTGTATTGCCAGCGCATCGAGAAACAAAAACTCGAAATGGTGAATATTTTACCTAAAATTTGCTGGTTGCCTCAAAATTTGACGATATTCCGGTGATTGAATTTGTCTGTTTTTTTTATCAGGTGTAAAGGAATGAAAATCTGCATCTTATTGACATTTGAAGTCACATCATTATAGTAAGTCAAGTTTACAAAAAAAACTATTAAAATAAAAAATACTCCAATAAGTTTTTTAAGTAAATCATCAATACTCAAAGACACTTTATTGTATTGAATTCTTTCCTCTATCGATTGATATTAGTTTCTTATCCAATCAGAATTCATTGAGTTCAGCGATTTTTAGCAATCCAAGGTTTTTTGTCAAAATGTCATGTTGAGACGGCCCGAGTCCAATTTGGAAACTTGATGCCCAGGCAGTCTTCACAGTGATCAGAAAGTTTGTACATGATAATTCTTGTGTTAAGGATGTCACGCAAGTCTTCAGTGTCCAGAATGGAAAATCTGTACAAAATTGTGGAACACTTTTGTACAATATGTACCATTGATGCTTTGCAATATCTAACTCGACAACATCACCAAAAGTTTTGGCGCGCTTTGTTTGTCATAATATCAATATATTGCTTGTATCAATGTGGACTAAACATCAACATGTACTTGACTTACCAATTGTCAACAAAGGTTATGCAGCAATCGATTTCTACATTTCAATTTCCCGCCATCACATTTTGCCCAATGCGAATGCACAAAAGATCGACATTTGGAAATGGTGGAATAGGGGAAATAGGATTTTCATTGGCCGTTTTTTATGCAAACACACTTTCTGAGTATAACAACTTGGTGCCTGAAGTAAACTTTCCCATTAAATTTTTGAAAGTTTATTCAATCAAAATCTTTTACAGAATGGCAGGTCATGTACGAATCACAATAATTTGACAAATGATGAGCAAGGAGCTTTTCTGCATGATTATGAGGATCAATTAAAACAAGGAACTATTTGGACTTCAAATAAATATGTTATCAATTATCAAGACATTTTGTTAAATTGTTTTTGGAATGAGAAAATGATCAATTGCAGCGATGCATTTATGAATCATGTAAGCGACGTTGGACCATGTTTCACCTTTAATTTTGGCGAAAAAATGGCTCTCGGGTACATTGAGTCAAAAACAGGTGTACATTTTATTTGTTTGTTAATTTTAAGCTAGCAGAATTTGTAGAATGAACTAGATTTTGTCTAAATTTTACTTGTAGGTTATGGTATTAACATGACAAACTATAATCAAACAAAATTCACCAGCAATTATGGAAACAATGGATTGAAATTGCATGTCAATATTAAACAGTTCGAATATTGCGGCAATGAGCTAGAAAAAAGAGGAGCTGGATTGTATTTCCAAGTACATGGAATCAACAGAAATCCATCATTCCTTATTAACCCATCGACATATGTGAGTCCCGGCTACGACATAAAGATTTTGGTTGAACCAACAGTTTACAAGAGAAAAACTGAACATTTGGGCTTGTGCGCCAAATTTGTTCCTACTTATCTGTCATTTTACACTGACATCACCGATTACATATTGGAACATTGCTACATGCAGTGTGTCACTGAACATGTCTTAAGAGAATGCCATTGTTTTCCACCAAATGTGGTCGCATTTACAAAAGTTCTACAGTCAAAAGCAAATGACATCGGCGTCAACGAGTTTGACGTACGACCATGTCTAGGGGAAATTTACATATGCCTCAAAGAATGGATAAATAACAATCTGACTCGAACCTCTATCAGTAACCTATGTCCCAGCTGCATGCAGCCGTGTGAAGAAACTAAATACTCGGTTCAAACAACTAGTCTTATGTTGTCGCCGAGAAACTCGATGATCGACCAATTTGCTAATATCAGTTTTGCCGAACTGCACAAAAATTACATGATACTTAATTTCATTTTGAAATTATCCAATTCGCAAGTAATTTCTGAAGAGCAAGCTTTCGATTTGGAAGACTTGATCGTTTATATCGGCAACAACATTGGTCTCTATTTAGGAATGTCGTTTTTCACATTTTTTGAGTTACTTCATTTCACTAACCAAGTTCTTACTTTCCTGTTAAAATTGTATTTCAGCCGCTGGGGGGGGGGGCGCTGAAAAATTTATGAGTATCAAGGACGTTTAGATTGTGTTTTATTTGGAATCGACTCATTTTATTTTTGTGCCACCCTCGACCAACCGGGATTACTTCTTTAGTTGAGTACTTCATTTTTCTTATTTATTTCGTTGACTTATTGCGATTACAAAACCAACACTTTCTTTTAGCGCAACCACCATTTCGTCCAACTAACCCGTTGTTTTATTTTCCTGAAAGTATTTTTCTAACATCGTTTTCATAATCTTCAACATCCAAATTTGGTTCGACATAATGGGGATGCGGTTCATGAATTTCACACTTTTTCACATTTCACAGTTGTTAATATTTTCGACCTGTTCTCGCAGATAAGTTGTGCTTTCACAAAAGCCTTTAACGATGTTGCTACCATTGTTGGTCACAACTTTTAAAATTTTGTCGTCTTTGAGTGACAAATTCCGTTGATTAAATTCATTGTCTAATAAAGCAATAATTCTATCAGCTGTATGAGAACTGTCGAATTTTGTTAACGATAGCAAGGCTTAACAAAGCATTTCTTTTTCGGTATCAAGCCAATGGGCAGTAGTGTCAAAATAAGAAGCCGAAAATCCCCTTTGCGACCAAATATCAACAGTAAGGCTTACGCACTTCACTTTCGAAATACAAGCAACAATATTGATCTTAATTTGAACTGTAAGATTTTGAATTCCAGTCATAATATCCCTTCGCAAAGGAATTTTAATTTTGGATCCATTTCTTTCAAAAAAAAATTGAAATTCCAGCAAATCTACAATGTGATATGCATAGATGTACATGAAATCAGTTGAAACAAAAAATCTTCACATTTTATTTGCTTCTTGTGATTTTTCGGGTACATTTCAGTGGCATAATGTCTAACTGAAAGCGCTTCTTGCAGAGTTAACTGTTTGGAGATTTCAGTGACTTGTACTTTCGATTTTGTAGCCACTTCTGCAGACTGTTTCATTACGTCTTGGTAAGCAGCATCGTGGAATGATTTAAAATGGACAGCATGTTCGAAGAGTTTTTTCCTTTAACTTCGGCATTACAAATTTTTTCATGAACGACTACTTGACAAATTAACATACTGTCATGAGAATGTTCTCATCTAAAATTCTCGCCAGAAAAACAAATTTTTTGTTTCTTGGGAAATGTTTGGCCATCGATTGCTGTTTCGCCTTCTTTTTCATTCAGGTGAATTACTACTGCAGAAATGTATTCGGAATCTGCCATTTTTAACAAAAATTTGACAAAAAACAAAACAGAAAGGTATGGAAGTTAAGGCAATTCTATAACTTTAACATTTCTTATAGCAGAAAAATTTATCTGCAAGTACTTTTCTACTTAAAATATCACAATTAATTGTGATATTGGTCAGTTGTGATTGTGAAATAGGATATTTTGAAATAATTGTGATATGATTGTGATTGTGATATATAAATTCAACTAGAACAGATCTTATGACTTTTCTTTCTTTTACATTTGTTAGCATAGACAATTTCTATTCCAACAGCTTTTTAAAATGTCTTATAAAAAACTCTGCTGTCGCCCACTCGCTTTGAAATAGAAAGATATAAATTAGAACCGTTTCGCATTCAAAAGGGGATGGAGTGGTCACTGTCTTCACGATGGAACATTTGTAGATGGCATGTTGAAAATATTTATTTAACATAATAACTTGTGTCTTTTTGTGTCGTTACATTCTACTGTTAATAATGTTCCTGTTAAACTAACTGTGTTTTAAATTAAAGTCTTGTCTGCGTTATCTGACTTGCGCGTCAGTCCAAATGTAGTGTCCGTCTCTATCGATTAACATAAGAGGCAGTGCTACACCAGGTTGAATAGAATTGACGACAAAGCTCAACCTTTTGGAACTTCATGATTCGTTTGAAATTTATCTGACAATTTACCTTTGATATTAATTGCGCTGTGTTATTGTCGAAAAGGCTTTGACTCTGTCTTGACATATTTGATTGCAGCCTCTGTCTCTAACTTCTAGCCAAATTTTCTTTCTTAATAGCGAATTGAAGGCTTTCTTCAAGTCAACAAATGAATATTTTTTTCTTCTTCACTTCTTTCTTTTCCCAGCTCGAGTCTACTTCATTTATTTAGTCCATTTAAGTGAATCTTAAAAAGGTTGCTTGTTGAGGGTATACATAGCTAAATGAAACAGCAATTTCACGACTTAACTTTTATTTCAACCAAAGAAAATATAAATATGAACATTTAGAGAATTTTTTCAAATAAAAAACCAACAAGTTCAACAAACCAATCAAATTTTTATGTGAAAGTGAAAATGTCACACCTCTGTTCATTCTATTGATCAGCCGGTCACATGATGAAACTAGAAGTGTATGAAGAAAGAGCAAAGGGAAAAATTTTAAAAAATGCTCTGTATTTCGATCGCATTTTCCTTCAAAATTTTATTGCTTTTTGTGTCTCATTGAATTTTATTTTGAATTCATAAAGTTGGATTCATATTTGTTCAACCATGCGTGATCAATTTAGGACACAAGTTGACATTTTTTTCAATTGACTTTGCGCCATGGGGCTCAGTTATAATAATTTGAATGAAGTATAAGGTTTCAAAATAAAATGATTTTATGGGGAAAAAAACAAAAAAAATCAGAAAAATGCTATCGAAGTGATATAGAAATTCAGCAACATTCAATGAAAACAATACACTCTGTTGAATACATAAATGAAATCGCACGTAAAACGTTTGCTCGAAGAACAAAATGAAATAAAATATCTAAAAATTTTTGTCGGATAGACATAAAAACAGAGATGAAAGCGGTCCTTAAATTCCTGATTATTGTTATTTTTGGCGCAGGTAACCCTACAAACTCAAAGAATGTCTCACACTGGAAGACGATTTTTCACTTGCCTTTTTCAGATCAGTCCAGTGAACAACCCTAACCTAACTTGCATCCCTAACAAATGTAAAAGAAAGAAAAGTCATAAGATCTGTTCTAGTTGAATTTGGTTTCTATTGAGATAAACACCATAAAAAATATTTTACAAGGAAGTTTTATTTGTTTTTGTTGCTTGAAGACGAAAAGTTGGAAAGGTTTACTGTAGCATTTATACTGAGCCCGTGTCACATCATGCCACCCTTAAAGATTTTCCACAATGCTACAAAGGCCATAGTTGCAACCAATGCAAACCCAAATATCACGCTACTATTCCACTAGTTTTTGCCTTACTACCTGACAAAACTCAAGCTATATACACTAAAATGCTAACAGCTTTAAAAGCACTTCGCCAAGGTCTTAGTCCAAGCACTATTATGTCTGATTATGAAATGTCTGCAGTCAACAGCTTTACGTTGCAATTTCCTAATGCAAATGAAAGGTTGCTTTTTCACTTTTCACAGTGCATGTATCGAAAAATTCAGCAAGTAGGCTTACAACAACGTTACGTTGAAGATGCTGTTTTTTCATTGCAAATGCGCGTGTTACCTGCGTTAGCTTTAGTTCCTGTTTTTTAATGATGTAGTACAAGCTTTTGAATAATTAGTAGATCATCTGCCTGCTGAAGCACAGCCTGTTGTAGAATATTTTGAGGACACTTGGTTCGGCCGTCCCACTAGATGCAATCACCGACGCCAACCACTATTTCCTTTGCACATGTGGAATTGCTATGATCAAGCTCTTACAGAAGCTGCTAAAACTAACAACTGTGTAGAAGGTTGGCATCATAGCTTTTTAGAAACTGTTGGCGCTCACCATCCAACAATTTTTAAGTTTATCACAGCTTTACAGCATGATCAGCACAATAATGAATTATGTAATTATTATGTATGCATACAACCACCACCAGGTCGCAAACAATATCGTGATTGTGCTAAACGGATTGCTAATATCGTCAATGATTATGCT
>JAQGBA010001813.1:0-12041 GCA_034698125.1 Prionchulus punctatus | reverse complement strand
TTTAAGCTTATCACAATTTTGAGCTAATCACAATATTTGACTTCACTTATCACAATTAAAGCTTACAAATTAATTAACCAAGTGCTCGATATGGCCACCATCATTATCCCTAATCATCTGTAATCTCATTGTTGTATTGTAAACGGCGGCTCGTAATTCGTCTGGCGATATCAATCAGATAGCTTCGGCTATCCAATGTCAAAGCTCAAGAAAATTAGCCAGTGTATGGCGATCGTAAACTTTAGATTTAACCCGATTCCAGAACCAAAAATCCAATGGTGTTAAATCGGGCGAACAAGCTGGCCATTCAAATGTAAAATTTCGGCTAATCACGCGATCGTCTGTAAATTAAGCTTCCAATAAATCGGTAACTGGTCGATAGATATGCGGCGGGGCACCATCTTATTGGAAGGTCGTCTCACCTAAAACGCCCATTTCGTCCAATTGAAAAATCACGTGATCATTTAATAATTGCAAATATTGAGGACCATTGACAGTGACTGAGATGTATTGACCATTTTCTTCTTCTAAGAAGAAATACAACTGTAAAATAAATTCAGCCGTAAATCCACACCACACAGTTAATTTCTTAGCGTATAACAGCTGTTGTATAAATTTGCGAGGATTTTCTGACGCCTCATATTATGCAAATTTACTTGACAGCATAAAGTAAAATTCGCTTCGTCCATCCACAATATTGTATTTATCCAATCCATTTGATTTTTCGTAAGAAAATTACGAGTGAATCGAAATCGTTGTTTGGTATCGCCTTCTTTCAATTCATGCAATTTGTGAACTTTGTATGGCGTAAAATTTAATGGTTTTCTCAACGTTTTATGAACCGTCGATAGAGGAATACCCGTTGCATTAGAAATCGCAAATATGCTACATTGCCCATATTGATTCCTTTCGCTAATCTCAGGTGCCGTCAAGCTAATTTCCGTGACAACGTCATCACTAATTCTTGGGCGACCCGATCTCAGTCGATTTTTCGTCGACCCAGTTTCTTGGAATGTTTCAACAATATTTTTGACTGTTCTCGCGCAGCAAATGTTTCTGACGCCTGTTTCTCGATGATAAGCGTTAACTGTATCCGTTGGATTCATATTATTTTGGTAATAAAGCTGTACCAAGGCCCCACATGTGACCAGATTACTAAGATCATCCACCATCCTATAAATGAAAAGGGGGTTATTTATTCCAAATAGTGATATTAAAAAATATTCTCTCTGTTTACCTGATGATTTACAAAAAAATTTGAATAATTTAATACTCTCTCTGGTCCGAAATAATAGTAGCAAATGCAGTTTAAGCTTAAGATTATTGGCACGTTTTGTTGTAAACAAGTTATTATATAAAGTAATTGAAGTTTACTGAAATGGAAGTGGGCCAATGCTTTTGTTTTGTTTTTTTATGTCTGTGCCAAAATCGATAAGCATTTAAAAAAATTGTAATTTCATTAAAATCAAAAGTGGACCCGCTGTAATTACAGTATGAGTGATACATTATCTAACACGAGCGAGAATCGTACTTCAAACAAAAGAAAAAGAGAATTTACTTATTCCGAAAGAAATGCCATATTACAATTCTTGTTACAAAGAAAAATTAATGGTAAATTGAAAAAAGGTGCAATAATCATGGCCGCCAATGAATTTGAGTGTAACAAAATGACGATTTCGCATATATGGAAACGGGCAAGTGCAAGTTATGCATTATGAATCAAAATAATGTTTAATGACTAAATTGTTTGGTAAAATCAATGTTATATTGAAATAATAAAAATTTTTTTGATTTGCTACTTTTATTTTGGGACAAAAAAAAAAGGAACGTTTGCTACTATTATTTCAGACCGGAGGGAATAAATTATACAGGGTATCTGATAAGTTTCCATACTTTTGAAAAACTAGTTTTTCTCATTTTGTTTGTGATTTTTTTTCAATTTGCTTTTTTTATTTGCATTCATCGTGCAATTTTACCCCAGGAAGTACCTGTTAATTGTGTGTTTATTTTTTGATATCTTAACAATGGATTGTGATAAAAAGTGCACTACAATTATTGAATTACACAAGTCAGGGATGAAGACTGCTGAGTATGTTAGGACGACTGGTTACAAAAAAATGACAGTCTATGACGCTGTGAAACGTTATCAGGAGTTGGGTAGCACATCCGACCGTAGTGGCCGCCCTATCACTGCAACCACGCTGGAGAATGTGAACAAGATTAGATGCCGGATCAGGCACAATCTGGAATACTCAATGCGAAAGATGGTGAAAGAACTTGGAATCGGCAAGGATAGCATCTGTGTGATCATTCAGAATAAGTTGAGACTTCGCAGTTACAAGTTGGACCATTGTCATTTCCTTAACGACGCCACAAATGCAAAGCGGTTGGAAAAAGCGCATCGAATGCTTCTGCTGGTTGGTGGTGGTTGTCTCCAAAAGATTCTCTTTATGGATGAGAAGATTTTTACCATCGAACGTCCACACAACCGTCAGAACGATCGCCAACTGCTCAAGAAAGGTCAAAAGAAGTCTGCTGCTGCGAAAATCATCTCCCACAGGCATTTTCCAGCATCTGTGATGGTATGGGCAGGTATCTGCGCAACGGGTAAGACGCCACTGGTGTTCATTGAGCGAAACGTGAAAATCAATGCCGCCAGCTATCAACAAATTGTTCTTCGGGACGTTTTGAAGCCATGGTCGGTTGAGCACTTCGGTGGGGACCGTTTTACATTGCAGCAGGACTGGGCACCGGCGCACTCTGCCTGAACAACAATTACAATGTGCGAAGAGTTGTTTCCTGGATTTTGGGGCAAGGACATTTGGCCTCAAAACTCACTGGATTTGAATGCTATGGACTTTTCAGTATGGTCGATCTTGGAGCAGAAGATCTCTGCTGTTCACTTCGAGTCAACAGAGGCGCTCAAAGCGGCTTTGCGACGTGCCTGGGATGAAATTACCATTGAGCAGTGTGCGACCATTGTCAGAAATTTTCCAAAGCGCCTCCATGTACTAATAAACAAACATGTACTAATCTAAATTTTACATAATAATTTTAATAAACAACATTTTTTTACATAATTTTACATAAAACAACATCATTTTTTAATAATTTTTTAAATAGAAATGGAAAAATGAAATGGATTTAATTGGCGCTAGTAGCAGACATGTCGTAAAAAGACAAACTGTTTACATCATTTTTTTCCCACTATTTTTTAATATTTAAATCTTTTAAAAAGTGTCTAAAATTCAAGGCCCCTGCATATCACCCGCTAATTTTGAATTTTAGCTTATTTCGATATTTCCAAAATTGTGAAAATTTCGCTTAAACAGTGGAAAGGACTTTGAAAAGATCCTGTAGATCTGCAGTTTTTATTCATTGTCTTCAACAAGAAGATTTTTTTCATTGCTGAACTGAAAAGACAGTTAGATTTCTTATTTTTTAGGCTACACAATGATTCAAAATGATAAATTCGACGGACTAGCTTTACAGCGAACTGCTGTCGCAGCGGCTGCCGCCGAACTCGTCGCCAATGAAGACGATGATGACGATCTATTACTCAACAATATCGATGACGAAGACAGGCGGTTGGACGACGACGACGCCGACGATCCAATTGACGTTGATCGATTGATATATCACGACGATTATGAGCCGATAAGAGCTTTTTAAAATTGGGAGGTCGTCGGCAAGCATCAATTTCCGCAATGTGTCTGGACCACGATCGTTGCAATGAAACCATTAAGCGAAACTGAATATCGACTGATCACCAACAACGCTCGAACGATCGATGCATGGAAATTATCGATGAACCAACGATGGGGCCTGTATAAAACGTGGCTGGATCTGTTTCGCGATGCGAAAGATAACGAAATACGCCAATTGCAGAAAAGCTATTTCAAAATCAATCAAAAGATGAATGAAATCAAAAGTTTAGAGCAGCGACACATTTTCGAACAGGCTAAAGTCCTCGGTATGACAACGACCGGCGCCGCCAGATACCAAGCTGTGCTCAACGCTGTGGAGCCGAAAATCGTCATCATCGAGGAGGCCGCTGAAGTTTTGGAGTCGCACATAGTGACCAGCCTGAGCGCCGGCTGCCAGCACGTGATTATGATCGGCGACCATTTTCAATTGAGGCCTTCGCCTGCCGTCTATGAGCTTGCGAAAAACTATCAATTCGATGTCAGTTTGTTCGAGAGGTTGATCAAGAACGATTTCCAGTACGCTCAATTGAAACAGCAACACAGAATGCGGCCGGAAATCGCAGACACTTTGATGCCGTACTTCTATGATGGATTGATCAATTCGGAAAACGTGTACGAGTACGAATCGGTAAAGGGCGTGGCTCAGAATTTATTTTTGTTCCATCATACGAATCCCGAAAAACAGGAAGGCGATTCGACAAGTCGGCAGAACGAATTCGAAGCTAAAATGTTGGTCGGAATGTCGAAATACCTCGTGCAGCAAGGGTACGATCCTGCGCAGGTATGAAGTCCAGTATTATCAGAAGTAGTCCCCAGCTATTGTCCACTTTAACTATAGCATCTTCACAGTTCCACAGCAACCCATAGCCTGCTGATTCATGCAGAATTGTTGCCTATCTGACTCGTTTGTCAACTTATTTTAACTATACTTCAATCCACCCATCCTATTTATTCAATATAGTCTGTTACTTTTTTGCTTTTAGATAACCGTACTGTGCTGTTACGCCGGTCAAATGTTCTGCGTAAAAAAGCTCATGAAATCCATGCAATTGGAGAATGAATTGAAAGGCGTGCGAGTTACCGTCGTGGACAATTACCAGGGCGAGGAATGCGACATAATACTGCTGTCGTTCGTGCGAAGCAACAACGAAGGACAAGTCGGATTTTTAAAAACGAAAAATCGCGTTTGCGTTGCGCTATCTCGGGCCAAATACGGCCTCTACTGCTTCGGGAACTTCGATTTGCTTTCGAAATGCGCGCCGGAACTGTGGGGCGAGATCGTGCAAACAGCGAAAACTAAAAAAATGTATGGTACGCATTTGCCGCTCACTTGTCAAATTCATAAAAAAGATGCGATGGTAAAGTCAGTGGAAGATTTTCAACTTCTCGTGCCCGAAGGCGGTTGTCGAGAATTGTGCAACTTTCGATTGGACTGCGGCCACGTTTGCCAAAAATATTGTCATCCGAATGACGCCGATCACACGAAAACTCGATGCACAAAACCGTGCGAAAGGAAGTGTCCCGATGCACATCCATGCAAGAAATTGTGCTACGTCGACTGTAGCGATTGCCCGATCGTCGTCGAACGGATTTTGCCATTGTGTGGCCATAAAAATAAAGCCCCTTGCCATAAACGTTTGGACGATATTCGGTGCCAATCGCCGTGCGACCGATATTTAGTTTGCGGTCATAAATGTCAAGAAACTTGCGATCCGACGTTACATACGAAAAATTGCAAGGTAAAAGTGTCGAAAAATCTGTCGTGCGGGCACAGAATTCTATCGATGTGTTATGAAAACGTTGAAGATGTGAAATGTACGGAAAAGGTAAAAAAAACTTGGCCGATGTGCAAGCACGAATTGGAAACGTTTTGCTGGGTCGACATGACGAAAGAAGAATGTAAACAGTCTTGCAACACGACTCTAGAATGCGAACACGCTTGCACCGGAAATTGTACGACTTGCTGGAATGGACGGTTGCATATTCAGTGCAAGGAGACTTGTACCAAAATTTTAGTTTGTGGACACGAATGCGGCGAAAATTGCTCGATGTCCTGCCCGCCGTGCACGAAACCGTGCGAAATTAAGTGCGTTCACAGTTCGTGCATTATTCAATTTGCGAAGAACAATTCCAAGCATAAAAACAAAAAGCAGAAAGGTCAAGGCCGTCGATGCGGTGTGCCGTGCCCCGAATGCAAGGAGAATTGCATATGGAAATGTCCTCATTACGAATGCACTAAAAAATGCTTCGAAATGTGCGATCGGCCGCGGTGCGACGAAAAATGTCAGAAAATCGTGAAATGCTGTAAAACGTGTCCTGGCCAGCAGTGTATCGGCGTTTGCGGCGAAACTTGCCCGAAAATTTGCTCGATTTGCTCTCCGCAGAAAATCGTAGAATTGAAGGAAATATTTTTCGGCGGCGAAGACGAAGATGGCGCATTGTTTTTGCAGCTGGCCGACTGCGAACACGTTTTCGAAGTCAAAGGGTTCGACAGTTACGTCGACAATTTTTTGGAACAGTCGCAAAACGAAACTCAGTCTGTGATTAAATTGTTGAATTGTCCGAAATGTCGCAAGCCGATTCTTACCAGTCTGCGGTATACCAACGCTTTGAAACGAATGCTGGGCGACGTCCAAAACGTAAAACGAAAGATTCAAGGCAACTTAGAAGAGCTCGTTGCGCAAAAAAACAATTTAATGATAGAAATCGAAGTTGACATCAAACGCCATTTCTACGAAGTCCTTGATGAAAACAACATCAGATTCGCTTTTTTGGTAACTTACTACACATGGCTCGATTATTTAGAAAATAACGTGATTCAACATTTGACCATTGAGAAAGTGTCGCGAATGACGAACATGGTCAATTTTCTCGGACAATTGATAAAAATGCATAACACAGTCGAAAAAATGTTCGAAATTAACGAAAGATTGGTGGAAAATGCTCGATCTTTCTCAGTTTTGTCGCCGATTGTCTTGCGATTTTTGCAATTTTGGTTTCCGTCTTGTTTGCGAGACCACGCTTTTCTTCAACGATCTGTTTTGGACGACGAACAAATTAAAATCTTTTTATGCAACGGAATTTCGAAATTGCTTCAATTCATAAATGACTCTTATAAGCAGGCGTCTAAACAAATGATGGTCGAGTTTTCGTGCGAATTGCGTCGTTTCGAATTGCTGATCGGAGTCATCGCCGTTGTGCGATCGGATGTCGAAAAAAACGGGGAAATCGCTGACACAAACGACTTGGAAGAAATCATGAGGATTTTGTATGGGTCGATGAAAATTAACAGCGATTTGGAAATGGAATGTAAGCGCATTTATAAATCGTTCATCGAAAAATACAATTTAAATTCGTCGCTCGGAATATCGGAAAAGGAAAGAAAGGAAATCCTGAGTGCGATGAACATGCGTCAAGGTCACTGGTTCAAGTGCAAGAACGGTACGTATAGCGATAGGAACTAAGATTCAAACCAACTACAGTCAATAGCCTGCAGTCCATTGGCATCCAGTGGCATATGTAGTACAGTAATAATTGTTGTTCAATAATAATGTAGTCACAACTGTAGTCCTTGTCCTTTGTCAACTATAGTTTAATTGGAACTACTGTTCATTATCAACTATAGTCGATGTAATTTTTAACGAATTTCATCAGTTTTTTTGTGCAGGACATGTCTATTGCATCACAGAATGCGGTGGGCCCATGGAAGAAGCTAAGTGCCCTGAATGCGACGACATTATCGGGGGCCAAAGCCATCGCTTACGAGCAACTAATCGAGTGGCTACCGAAATGGATGGCGCATGTAGAAGCGTCTTCGACGTTATGGCAAACGTCCAGGATATCAATTTGAACTTGATTCGTCGCCTGAGGCTCGATGATGATTAGACTCGATCATAAACCGGTTTTTTTTTCATTTTCTTGCTGTTTTATTTCCTGGCCGTTTTGCATTCAAGTTAGTAGTCTAACCTTGCCTTGTCATGTATTCTATTTTTGTATTTTTCATATGTAAAATTTGTTCGTAATCGGGTTTATGTCGCAATTTAAGCATTTCTCCATTTGAATTTTATGTTGAGTTTTGTTGAAAGTAAAAATGTAAAAATATTCTACTTTATTTAACATTGTGACAATGCAATACCAAAAAATGCATTCTGCAATTTTAAAAATTAATGTCAAATAATTTTCTCAATCCAGAAAGGTTTTCAAATTCTAATTGCTGCTATTTTTCTCAACTTGACTCTGTTCAATTGTATTGAGTTTTATTCACCAAATTATTTTACTATTTCATTTTTGAATAACGCAAATAATTTTTACAGCTTGAAACATCAACTACAATGATATTTGTCGTTTTTATGTTATCAAACGTTTTTACATCACAAAAAATTAAAAAAAACAGCCCTAGATAGAACATAAACACCAAATATTGCAATAATAAGAATTAAAACAAACTAAAATTTTAGTAGAGAGTGTAAAGTTTAGGCGCCGTGAGCGGTTGCGTTTTTATCTTAGCTCTGCCCTTGCCGGCTAGCCACCGGCATTGTATTTCAAATAGTTAATTACTCATTAACGAAACAGATAAAGATAGGCTCATGGAACATATGATCAGCGAATTTTACCGGTAGGTGGAAACAAATAGCGATAGAATTAAAGAAATTAGACGTCAAGATTGCAGTGGTCCAAGAACGAAATTAAAATGGATGCCGACATTTCAAGTCAACGAATATCGTGTCTATTCAAGCCCAGCAGAAGAATCAAAAGGTGGCGTAGCATTTTTAGTCCATAAAAAGTTCTGGAACTCGATCGCCGGATGGAACGCGATTTCAAAAAGAATTATGACACTAAGAATACGATCGCTGGCTGGACATTCATAAACGTATATGCGCCATCGCAAACAGAATCGACAGACGCAAAAGATACATTTTATGCAAAGTTAACAGGTATGCGACGAACCAACGATAAAGAAAACGATTTTATTGGACGATTTTAATAGCCATGTCGGACAAGAAAATGAATTATGGAGCAGAACTATGGGAAAATTCAGCTTAGCTGGTCAAAACTCAAACGGTCTATGATTGCTAACTTTTTGCGAAAGCTACGAAAACTACGACTCATTGAATACCTATTTCGCCTACAAAAAAGTACATAAAATCACTTGGCAAAACTCCGTTTACTCATCGATGATTGATTTATAATTGCGCTACACAACTTAGACTACGCATTTTTGGATGTGTGAATGTATCCTGGAGCGGTAATTGATTCGGACCACTACTTGGTCGTTGAAACAATAAAACTACGATTTAACTTCACGAAAAAAGACCACCAATTTTACTACACCGACAAGAATAAATTAATAAAGATGTAAAAAGAGAAATTATTGCAAAATTTGAAAAAGCCTGTCTGAAGAAAAATTTCGTAATCGAAACGCCAAACGCGGAATGGGAAAGCCTCAAAGAAACGACAATAAGTGTGCTTCGAAAATTCGAAACGATAAGAAGAAGAAAAACGAATGGATATCTAATCACAGGTTAGAAACCATCGAAAACCGAAAGCTAGCAAAGAAGAAATGTCTTACATGATGGTCGAGAGAAAATTTCAATCGCCTTAGGGCCTATCAACGGTTAGTAAGAAAACATTTGAGACGCGATATGAATGAGTGGATAGAAGCTCAAACGAAAGAAATAAATGATTCTTGGCGAGCAAAAAACTTTCAGTTAGCGTACAGAAGAGCAAAAATTTTAAAAGAAAAAAAAAACTCGAAAATAGGTCCAATGACCGACGAAAATGGGAAACTACTCGCGGATCATGATGCTCAGTTAAAACGGCTGGGCAGAATATTATTCCGAGTACTTTTATGATCCAGACCTGGAAGATCCAGGCGAACAGCAGCTTTCAACAAAAACGCCAACGAACAAAGAAAACCCTATGTAAGAGAAAACAAAGTCGAAAATAGTAATTCATCAATTAATATACACTAATTTTTCATTCATTCTTTAACTTTAACTGCTTTGTACCCGAAATACGATGCTATGATTACAGCTGTACCCCCAATAATTGCAACAATAATTTTCGTCACAGCTTTTTTGATTTTATCAATCTTCTGACAACAACTCTCTCTTCCTTACTCGTCGAGAAACTGCTGCTGGTGTTTCTTGGAATGGCGTTGCTTTGCTTTTTTCTTTTGGTGTAAAAGACTTTGATCGATTTGTTCTTTCGGCTTGAACACTGCAATTGAAAACAGATCCGTTTCGTCAAAATAATAAACATCTTCAGGATTGTACCTTTTGAGTAAATTAGGCAGTGTTATTTCTAACCATTCTGCAATATCTTCTTCATTCACTTTCGAACCTTCTCCACTTAAGGTTTTGAATGCGATATTATGACATTTTTTAAAATTATCTAACTAACCATTACTTGCTTTAAAGTCTTGAATGTACATCTTTTCGGCGAGCGGCTCGACTTTTTGCAACATTAAGGGACCGGATATTAGAAGATTTCTTGAACGCATTATTTTCAACCATTCAATAACAGCATCTTTGAGTTCTTACATACTTTACATACATACATACATACATACATACATACAATTTTGCACCAGGCTCGGGTTTCCCTTTTTTAGTTTTTTAGTAGTGGTTTCACGTAGGCAGCTTTCCATACTTTAGGTATGGCTTTTTGCCTAAACGAGACCTCAAAAATTGAAGAAAGTGGGCCAGCAAGTTGTGAAGCAAATTCAATAACTAATCGGCAGAGTGATCGATACCATGTATCAGCGCATTTTCAGGGATTAGTACAGGTGGATGAACAATGGAAATCTGATAAGTGGATTAAACTAGCGATGTTTTTTCCTTCCAATGTAATAAAACGTCATAAATTTGAAATAAAAATGTTCTCGCGCAAATGCCACCAAGAGATTTTGTTTTATAAAAATGTAAAACAACTTTTAGAATCTGCATACATCGTCGGCTCTTGCCCACAAAAGTCGCAGACAAAGACAAGAATTTTGTATTTCTTATCACCTTTCAAGCCATAAGAGGTCAAATTCAGTGATTGTTGAGATATAAAAATTACATGTTCAATTTGTTAACAAGCATTTTCCCGGTTAATAATAAACACGCCAAATCATAGTTGAAAAATTACTGTAATAAGTACATTGAAAGTATACTTTATGAAAACAACTTGAAAGAGTGATATTTTGAAACCATCTGTTATTCTTATGAGAATCAGGTATATATTTGAAGAGAGCCTTTCAGATAAACTGTCTTTGCGTAATAGAAACATCAACATCATTTCGGCAGTTTGCATCGACTCTCTCATTTCATTAAACAAAATGGAATTAGTGGAACACAATTACGCCCTTTACAGCAATAATGCTCATAATTACTAATTCTGAGCAACGGCGCAGAGAAATCATTTTTCAATATTTACTTGGGCTGCATTCAATCTGACCATCGTCGAATATGGTTCTCTTGCCGTTGTTTACTTTTGTCAACGACTGTGAATTGACATTAGGCATTAGATTCAAAAAGATGACAGTTCTTTGACTCTGTCGTCAAATCAATATCCCCAAAATGATTGTCAATTTTAATTTTAGGATTACAGAACTTTTATTCTAACAGTTGTTGCGCAAGGAGAATTAAGGAAAAGTGTAGTGAAATACATGAGGACGTAAATTGTCGAGTGTTGGACTGCAGAAGGTTAGAAATTGCCTCCATTTTAAATTTAATCTTTTGCACACTACTTGTACGACTTTCAGTGAGATAAACCACACGATGCAAATTTTTTGCAAAACAGAATCAAACTTGCAACTAACGGTTACAGATGTCATGTACATGATTCACTGTCTATAATTAGTTGGCCATTGAATCTACATAGATGTCCGCTAAATATTGCTATCCATTCCATGTCCGCACAATAGAATATAGTCATGGGGTGACAGTCTCATGTCAAATAATTGTCTGGTCAATAAAAACTAATAAACCAATCAAATATCAATAAAAGTTGTCCCCTTAGTTGCGATCAGACAGACAACGCCAATATGAAACATACATCCAAATGACTGGCTGGCAGGCAGTGTTTGTCTTTACTACAAGCAACTAAAAAAGCATTTTAATGGCTATCTGAAAGTCAGGTCCTCAGTCAGAATGTCTTTCTAATAACACAGGTCTACAAAATTGTACTTTTTAAAATAATTAGAGACCACATACTTTTTCTAGAGGGCTTTTTTGTGCTGATCACGGATCTGTGGTCAGTTTTGCTCCAGAATGTCAGGTTTTTATTTTATGAAACCTTTTCAAATTTCACAAAATTGTCATTTTTGGACAAACACTCATCTGAAAAAAG
>JAQGBA010001812.1:0-12053 GCA_034698125.1 Prionchulus punctatus | reverse complement strand
CAAATTTCAAAATTCTTATCCCGTTTTAAATAGAATTCTTTCAAGTTTTTACTGCACCAATAGTTTTTAAATCTACCGCAAACTGAAATAAGGCGACCAATTTTTTGGATACAGCCAAAAAAGTTTTGGATACTGTTTTTTAGAAAAGAGTAATTTTTACGAAAAATATTTCCTTTTCGGCACCTAGAAAAATTTTTTGGCTGTGAATGCTAACACTTTTTCTCATTTTTTATCGACGATGAATTTTATCATAAATGAAAGGGCGAAAGTTTCTTCCTGGTTTGAATGGACCAAAAGTGTCATCGCTGTTCAAAGAAAATTCGATTTAACAGATTCAGATTTAACACCTTGTGACTTCTTCCTTTGGGGCTTTATCAGGTCCAAGGTATACTTTTCTCGTCTGGTGGATATTGCTCAGTTAAAAGATGAATTAGAGCTGCTTTCTCCTTAATTACAGTCGAAATGAGACAAAAAACCATTTTGGAATATCGCAAACGTTTGCATCAGCTTGTTGAAAATGGTGGTGTTCACATAGAAGTCCATAACGCTTGAATGAATTGCATGTTCTCAATAAAAGTGTAGAATAAAAATTTCTAAAAAATTATCTACAAAATGGTATAAAAAACTTTAAATTTGGTTCAGTATTAAAAAAGTTGTTAGCAAATAAAATAGGGAATAGATAGCTGAGACACCCTGTATATCTTTTTTGATAACTATAAATAACTGTAACTATAACTATATCTTTTTGGTCAGAGATATAGTTAATTTGATGTAGATCTCCAGTTCGAATTTCCCGCGTCCTTGATTGTCAGGTACAACGGCTTCCATGAAAAATCGGCTAATTGTGGTTGAATTAAAGAACTACTGGCGCTGGTCACTGATGCTGCTGGAGAAGGCACTAGTGAATAAATAGTCAAATCCGATTTCGAAGCTGAAGCTTTTGCCATTTCCGCTGTAGTCTGTTCAGACTTCGCCAAATGATATTCCTTTTTATGGCAACTAAAGTAGATGTTTCCACAAACCTTTGGTCGATTTGAAGCTCCGAGTTTAATTTGGGCTGAACATTTTCCGATTTTACAGATTGTTTATCCGCCAATTCAGTAAAATATTCCCACACTTGAGACGTTTTTGACATCTATATAATAAGCTAGAACTGTAAATCTAATTGCGTGCATGTCTGCTTGGAACCGTGAAGCGGGTATTCCGACGCGGCCGTGCGAAATTATGCAGTGATTTAGTTGTTGCGTCAAAGTCGATCGCACCTGCCGTCATTTATGGTAAAGTTGATCGATAAGGCGCGATTGAAAAACGCCGTGCACTCGAAACAAAATATCTTCGGAACGGTTTTGGAAGATATTTTTGGAAGAGCAGGAAGGGCTTTATATATTCTCACATCATTAAAAACCCGCGTTAGCACGGGTGCCAGCTAGTAATTTCTTAATTTAAAATTAAATGCAAAAAGAGGAAAGAAAGGAGCAGGCTATCTGCGCCTTCTTCTGCTTAGAAATGCACAGCTAAAACACAACTCTACGATTTTTACTGTCAACAGGAAGGATTGCAAGTAGATAGCTTGGCTGGATAACTATAAGAAAGAGGTATACACTACAACAAGCAGTTTCCTTCGCTCTAATCAATAAAGCTGATTCATTTTTGTACACATTCAAGGCTCTAGCTTCCACACTTGTTCTTATGAGATGAGAAAGTGAGTTTTTATTTTTCTGTAGTCCCGATCCCGACATTTATTTTTTTGGTACCGGGACCGGGACTGTGGTCCTGGACTAACGCTAGTTACAGTTAACTATATCCCAAATAACTATATCGTCGGTACCAAGGCAAAAGGTTCTAAATCCAATTTTTGTGAAAATGAAGTTATCACTGTTTTCATCTCCCACCAGTCTATATTTTGACATGGCAGAAGGTTCTTACTCAATACAACAACCTAATGGTGTTTTTTTGGGTCACATATCCAGTGAAGAAAAAATGTGCTATGGCAGAAGGTTCTATGTGGGAGATGAAACCTTTTGACACATTGAATTTTTTTGTGCATAACAATAATTATGCACACAAACGGTATGCATAACACATATTATCTTTCAAAACTCAGTTTAATTTGCAATTATGTGCAAAAACTTCATCAGAAAATATCAAAAATTCGAATTTACCTAAGTTTATTAGTTTAAACTTCAAATGCGTTTTTCTCGAAAATAGAAAAAGTGGATTTAGAACCTTTTGCCTTGGTACCGATGATATGTAATAGTTAAAATATAGTTATTTTTAAAATTCAAAACTGCAATGAAAACGCATAAAAAAACTCGATTTTAATAACGCCTTTACTGTAGAAAAATAGAAATGAAACAACAAAAAAACAAGTGTGAAACAATCAATCTCAAAAAAAGTTTTTATAATTAGCTTTGAAAACAATTCTGACTCTGAAGTCTGTTGTCCATCAGATTGTGGCGTTTTCCTGACAGTATGTAGCTCGGCTGACTGAAAACATGTTCGACTGGAGCACTGGTTGCTGGCACCGATAACACGTCCATAGCAACATTGAACAAGCCCGGCCAATGAGACGATTTGTCAATCCTAGTACTTGATCACATCTGACGAATTTTTTTTACTTGGCGATAAATTTTTCACTTCTGTCAAATACTGTTCGATCTGATGTTTGATTGAACTTCAAACTGCGACGGCTGGCGAGATGGAAGATCGCTTTTGGCGGACGTTAACGCGCGCTGCGGCCAACAAATTGTAGCCCATTGCCTCTTCGTCGAGACCGTCGCCGCCGATCGTCGGCCGCCAATCGCGTTCTTGTTCGACCACATTTACAGGATGTCCCTAGCCAATGGACAACTATGGGTCATTGGATCACTATAGTCTTTGTACAACTGTTGTCACGAGGCAACTATAGTTTCAAGCTTCTCGTCGCAAGCGGCGGCACCTCAAAAGAAATCCAACAGCAACGGACCCATGTGCGTGATTATTGAACCGTCGCATGAATTAGCCGAGCAAACGTTCAACCAAATAGAAAAATTCAAGAAATACCTTGATGTGCCGTCGATCAGGTACGTTTTCTTGTTTTTCAATTGTATTTTCGTGCATTTTTTTAATTATTCGTGAAATTCATTTATTATTTTCAATCGCCTCTTTGCGTCGTCGGCGGCGTTCCCGCCAAAGATCAAGTGACCGCGTTGAAGTCCGGCGTCGACATAGTGACCAGTACGACGGGACGTTTGGACGAATTATAATAATTATTAAACAATGGAAATTTACCGCTGGACAACTTAAATCAATTTTTGCTCGAAAACTTGCATTTCCAGACACATTTTTTTCTCGACGAGCTATCTTTGTTTCTTTGATTCGCAGGTTAGATTCCACAAATTAGACGAAGCCTACGGATTGTTGTCGCAAGGAAATTTCGATTTCATTAAAAAGCTTTACGGCTTGATTCCGGAAGTGACGCCCAAGGGAAAACGGCTGCAAATGGTCGTCTGTTCTGCCACTTTGCTTTAGTTCTCTGAAATTTGAATCTAGCGCTAGATTAGAGTAATGAGTGATGATCATTAAGCCGTTTTCCAATTCAAAGAATTATATGTAAAACTGCTTTTTTTTCGGTCTCTGTGTGGTCACCTCATTATTTTCTGTTACCATGTCACTTATTCACGGTATTTTTCAAAAAAATGTGATGTAATTAACAATTTTGGATATAATTATTGACAGAACGTTTATGTGGCAATGCTGTTTCAAAATAGCAGCCTTCAAACTGTTCTTATCACAAAGTGGTAGACCAAAATACATTAAACACGTGTGGTGGTCAATTTTTGACAAATTTTAGTAAGATTTTGGAAACAACGGTCGGAAATTGAACAAAAATAATGTATACCATTGTAATCAGCTTGAAAAACAGTGTAACGTATGTTAAATCAGTCAAATTTATTTCTGATGCAACGAAACCTATTTGTGCATGAGTCAATTTTGACAAAAAGTCTCTCTACAGACACATGGTACAATACATCTTTATACGATGTGTCATCGTCACTTTTCTTTCCCCTTGAATGATGCCATTTATGTACGGCCCCTAAGCTGACAAATGTCACTGAGCTACTAAGTGATCCTTAGTCATTTAACAGCGGCTGGATAAATACAGTTGGCTCCCATTAACACAGCTAGCACACCATTTCGATAAACATCCCATGTTTTGCTCTGTCCTGATAAAAATTATTGTGTGACCTATCTGTAATGTAGAGAATTGTAATAGCTGAATACTGTAACTTACAAGGGAACATACCCATTGGACGCGCTCCAATTTTTTTCAAACCTGATTGAACTTGTAGAGGACCATCTACTGAGTACGAAATACCCCCATAGTTGCGGTGCATATTCAACCGGAAGTCTGGAAAATCAGGTCAAAGTTCAACATTGCAGTATATAGGTAGTCCAAACATGTATATGAAACTGTAACTAAGGCAGTCGTCAAGACTTCTTGTCAAGATAAAAGGTCATTGGTTCAAATCTGGGGTGCAAATGAAGTTTTTTACTTTTTCCCATGTAGAAAGTGCTCAAATTTTTGAGACGATATTGGTATAAGGTATATAAGGAGTTTACGAAAGTGTGTTTATCTGCTGTCTTAACTCTGTTCTTTAACTATGGCTATCTTATTGTCTATGAACAAGCGTTGATATGAATCCATTTAACATTGTGCAACTTTTATTGGGACTGCTCAAGGCGCGTTACCCATCTACGACTGCCAGCGACTCTGTAACTGCTGAAGAAGAAAACCTAGCCGCCGAATTCTTCAACACTCTCCAAGAAGGTGTTTTTGCATCTACACTTACTGAAGACCCTGAACAGTTGTACGAGCACGAAAGCTTTCCAGGCGCCTCTTCATTCGATACTGATGACGACGCCGATACGGATCAGGATGAATACATTGATGCCCGTTTCAGGATCCGAAAGAGATATGCTTTCCATCAACGCCTTCCTCGTGCAAAGATTGTATGAATGATTTCCTTATAAGATGCAGTTTTTGCGATAAGTATCTGTGCTTTACTGATATTTTCACCAGTTATGACTCTCGCTATTAAAAAATTATCTTTTTTGTATTTTTCTTTGTAGTTCACTTCAAGTAAAAAAATTACAAGTGTCCTGACCTGTCGTGTAAGACTTTAGTTGATAAGCACGCAAAAATTCATATGAGCACTTTCTACACGGGAAAAAGTAAAAAAACTTCGTTTGCACCCAGATTCGAACCGCTGACCTTTTATCGTGACAAAAAGGAAACCACACCACACCACGCTATATGTTAAATATATGTGTTTGGACACTACCTATATACTGCAATGTTGAACTTTGACCTGATTTTCCGGACTTCCGGTTGAATATGCACCGCAACTATGGGGGGTATTTCGTACTCAGTAGATGGTCCTCTACAAGTTCAATCAGGTTTGAAAAAAATCGGTGCGCGTCCAATGGGTATGTTCCCTTGTTAGAAGACCACAGCAACACCGTAAACAGAGAATGATATTTTATTAATCCAAGTAAATCCAGGAAATAACAAATCCAACATATAAATCCCAATGGTATTACAGTAATAGAATATAATATAGTCCAATAATGGGATACCCATACAATAATAATAAGCTAATAACAAAAATAAGAAAATAATAATAAGAAATGAACACACAACACTTACAAAGCCATGATGGGAATGAGGCTGTTGAAAATGAACCTCCTTATATACTATGATTGTTTACATTCATTTCACACATGTTTACATTCTTTCCCATGATATCATAATGATGTCATAATGATGTCATTACATTCTTTCCCATGATCATGATGATGTCATTGCGTGGGTGGATAGGATGCACGGCCGCCTGTTTACATTCTTTCTAAAGAATCCTTCTTTTTGTTCTAGAAGCTGTGTGGGCGACTATTGCGATAGTTCAGCCGCCGTGCAACATTCTAGCTTGTTCCTGGAGGCTAGCTACGGCATTTAAGCGAGCGGCCTTCACGAGCATTTTAGTAGACTGCACGGGCGCTGATGGTGCCGCGTCTAGTGCCAGCTGATGGAATCTCCCGTTAGCATGGACGTGCTGGCTGGTTGAATGTATGGTACGTATTATCTTCGTTACATATCTTTCATGGTATACAAATGAGAACACAAATGAACACAAAATAAAGATTATATTTTACTACAGAAAACCACATTACTTGACGCTGTGCCTCGGGAAAAGGTGCTAGTGAAACGTTGTAATAATTCATTAAAATGATCATCAATATGTCACTAATTACCGCAATCTACCTTGTTCCTTTTAATTTTAAATCTTTTCTTTCTTACTCGTCCATCAGTTATTCGAATACGTCTTACCAAATCTTTTTGCTTTCGTGCGAAAATAGCGAGTAACTTTATCGAAATATCCGCAACTTCAAACAGAGTGAAAAACGACATTCCCAAGAACAGTCCCATGTTGTTTCCGATGTAGATGAACAGATCTCGCACAGTGAATGCTTGGGAAACAATAACGACTCGAGTGCTCATGTCGGCAATGAAAAAATCGACGAATAAATAATTTTTTCGAATTTCGTTTTCATCAGACATGTTCAACTCTTTCCTCAATCCTCTCGTGTACATTAGCGATTTGGTAATTAGCATTTCGTACGCCCATTCTGTGCATTGTTCTCGACATTCGGGGCAGAATATACTTAAAGGGGTAGTCAGAAAGGCTGTGATAACATCTTGTTGGCATATAAGTTCTTCGGGTTTGGAACAAAGGGTTAGGTTATAAATAATGCCGAACCGAGGTAAATTCTGTTGGACAAGTTTCCATTTAGAGGAAGATGGTGAATCGAGACACTTGCATTGCTGCAAAACTCTCATTATGCCGCATTGCGCATGGCAAATAGTTTTCATATTAATGTTCTTTAAGGATGGCCAAATGAACAAGTCAGCTGTACTTTTGCACTTGCCTAAATTTTCTACATTGCGTTGATAGAAAACGCGACTGATTGAAACCTTTGTGTTGTATCCAGGTGTAAGGTAGGAGTAGGGATCAGTTGAAAGAAAGCTCACGTAATTTGAATCGTGAACAGCAAATGTAAACCCTGCACCACGTTTGATAATATCATTACCGCAGGATTCATTTTGATTGATGTACATCAGGAGACGCAAGCCTTGGTTTGGTGAAGTAACGAAATAATTACCTTCATTATAAACGTTCAGGTTGAGTCCGAAACCAGCTGTTACCAATGGATTTTCTGAATAAAATTGTGTACTTTAAACGAAATATACTCAGAAACTGACTCGACATTTGTCACCTGGGTATTGTTGTTCCAATTGTTGTTTCGACAAGAGATTTCCAATGTTAAATGTAAAAGCGAATAGAGCGTCGCTCATATGGTTGTAAAAAGCGTCGCTGCAATTGAAATCTCTGTCCTTCCACCAACATTTAATAATACTATTTTCAAAAGGGTAGGCAACCATTTTCGCCAATTGTTCAGTTCCAAGCATCAAAAGTTTGCCTAGCCCACTTTCAGCGATTAGTTGGCTTATCGCAGTTGGTATCTTGCTTTGACACGATCTTTTTTCCTGAATCAAATTGTTCGACATTTCACACATGCAAATTCATATTAAACAATGCGTGATTACTTCCCGTAATAACGTATCCATTTGCGTGTTCCGATTTTCAGCATAGTGAGCCGCTAAGTTGAGTAGTGAGATTGATGCATTCCCCACACTATTTCTTCGAAACATGGTCATTGGTGTAAAGGTTATCGATGGAAACATTAAACTCGTTGATGGTCGATATACTTCATTTGTATTCGTATCGTACTTCAGATAAACCTCAACATTTAAACTCGACTGATACATGAAGAGAATGAGCATGAACATAAAAATAACTTTCCAAACAGTTCTCGTGATGAAAGATAAGCCAGATTTGCCGAACATATATATCAGCCCGTGAATAGTTGTTGTCATGCAGAATTCTCTCCATTTTGTTAACATTTTTTCAGTGTCAACCTTCGCAGCTCACTGTAATGTTTGCAATAAACCGAATGGTTATTTATTTGTAATACATATACAAAAACCTCGCATGTTAAAAAGACATTAATTAACTAGACGACGAAGTAACATAATTGTCATAGAATTAATGCATCGGGGTCTCGTTTTAGCTTGCTCAAATTAATTTTATACTTTATATCAATACTAATCACAATATCGTTTTGGCAAACTTTGACGTATGTAGGGGATTATTTGGCACTGAACTGCAACTGTAAGTTAAATGTGTATTCAAAGTTCATGAACCTAGGGGGGATTTAATGTTGATGTTGGTTGTCAGGTCTTAACATCACTTTCATCGCGACCCTAAAATGTTTTACCATCCAGGAAGTAATATTTATTTGTATTTAAAATATATATGTTACAGGCCATTTGCGAAATCAGTCATTTTGCAAAATGACTAGGCATATGAGGCAATGGGCAATATGGGCAACATGAGAAATTATGTAGAAATGACTAAAAGAATTTGAAAATGGGGTAAGCAGTAAAGATCTGACTCGTCTTACAGTTTGCCATTGCCGCCTACTATAATCTGCAGAACTTGATTAGTAAAAAATTACCTTTTTTTAAAAATTTAGGAAAAGTTAGGAAAAGTATTATAAGTTAATTTTCACATAAGGGTCCCTCTTATGATTTTTTCTTTTGTTTTGCTTGGTCCCCCCTTTGGACTTTTTCCCTTAGGCTAAGGCTTAGGTGGAGGCTTAGGCTTAGGTCATTTTCACATAAGGTTCCCCCCTTCCTAAGCCTAAACCTAAGCCTAAGCCTAAGCCGATAAGGTTTTGTTTATAGATACTGGTAAAGGCTACATACAATAATAGTGATTTCTATTTATTTTTAACAAATTTCTTTCAGAATTTCTCATATTGCCTAGGCATTTTTCAAAATGACTAAAACAGTCTGGTCATCTTGCATACAGCCTAGGCCCTTTGCAAAATGACGGGCTCTGTAGGAATTTTGCGAAATGCCTAGTCAAATGGCCTGTAGCATATACATAAGAAATATTGTACTACATATGTGCCTGAAGAGAGACTTTCTGTCAAAATTGACTCATATACAAATAGGTTTCGTCACCTCACAAATAAATTCGACTGATTTAAACATATGTTACACTGTTTTTCACGCTGATTATGATGGTATACATTATTTTGTTCAATTTCCAACTATTGTTTAGGAAATCGTACTAAAATTTAAATGAAATGTCAAAATTAACCACCACAATGGTTGGATTTTGCTCTCCCACTTTGTGGTGAGAACAGTTTGAAGGCTGCTATTTTGAAACAGCATTGCCACGTAAACGTTCTGTCAATAATTATATCCAACATTGTTAATTACATCACATTTTTTTGAAAAATATGGTGAATAAATGACATTTTTCAATGTGCAAACATTAAACAAATTGTACATATTAATTACACTTTTACTAAGAAACCAGCACCAAGAATTAATCCAAATTTATTGTACAAGTTTCTCAATACTGAGCTAGTGTGCATTTCAGGCGAAAAAAGACCATTTTTATTTTAATTTTTTTGCTAACATTTTATTTAAATAAAACAATTTAAATTACAAAAAAGGGATAAACTCGAAATACAAACTGCAGTTGCAAAATAACAATAAATTCAAATTCAAAACAATATAAATGTACAAATGGATTTCAAAAAATTTATTTATTCGGATTTGCTCGGCACTGGCATCGACTTTTTATACACGGATGAAACTTAATGCAGTTATAAATTTCTTGCCTTGCAGGATGATTTCATCAGGACAGATTTCAACTGCTGCCACCTTTCCTCTGGGTCCTTATTCCTTATTCCGCACAGGCTGAATTTTGTCTGCTTTGGAAGCAACAGCGACTATGTCATTCTGTTTCGAACATACTGGTTCAATCATAACCAAACGAACGTTGCACAAACTATCGTCTCGACGTCGAACTAATGCAGATGCGACACTTTGGTCAACGTCCTGCGAGCTGGCCAAGCGTTTCTCTCGTTCACGAACCTTCCTGACGTTTCCTGGCTCTGGAAATGGCAAAACCGGACATGCACCAGTCCGAATGTATGAAAAAGAATTATACCTCCGCTGGGTGGCAGGAAACAGAAATTTGAATCAAAATACCCCGTGACTGTGGGGCATCTGCAACGTGAGGACGGGCATTCTGTGATGATGGTTTATGACGATAATTGAGTTCAAAAGTCGTTTGAACTAATTAAAAGCAATAAAAGTAGATTAATTTGCTTGTAAAAATGGTTTTCAGCCAATTAATTGTTCCTTAGTTGAACTGGACGAAAATAACGTCGTTCAATTAATTAATTAGCTCTAACTACAACCGAAATTACTTCAATCGAAACGTTTTTAATTAAAAAGTAAACAAAATAAGACAGATTTTTTGTCGAAGTCCAAGCCAAGACAACAAGCCATTTTTTCTCAGCTCAGTCACAAACGACGAAAGATTACCATGGTATCAATGGAGGACGTCGGACCAACCCCAGTTGTATCCGATCGGCATGCACAGAGAAGATGGACAAAACGGGCCTTTCGTTTGTATTTTACAGATTTCATGGATCAATGGACGCGTTTGGATCTTCGATTTATTCACATTACAAGAAATTCCTACCCGATTGCGGCTGTTCTTCCAAGCAACCGACTTCATCCACATCGGGTACGCCTGGCCGAGCAATTATATGGCGTTAAAAAACACGCAGAAAGACTTAACGAGCGAAAAATCCAACAATGCCGACGCCGGATGTATTTTAAATATGATACGCGACTTCAAAAAAAAAACGGGTCATTATCCGAACATCCCTTGAGATTTTACTTCATCAGGTGATGTTGCCGAAACGATTTTCAATTATAAATTCGAGAAGGGTTTCGTGGCGACATCATTTTAGGAAACGGCCTATTCGTGATAAAAATGGCGATTACATCATTTCTCGACGCCACTTGCAAAGTACAGCCACCGACGCCATAGCACATTTCGATGTGTACTTAGCATTAGACGGGTTTTACGATGTGCTATGGGCTTTCTGGCGAAAATATCGATTGAAACATACTTTCCATAAATTCCCATTGCCCGAAATTAACTTGACGTCATGATTACCGAACGAATTTCGGGAGATTGGTGATCAAACCGGGATGATGATGTCGTCGCCGTCCACTAGTTGCGAAAGACCGGCTGTCAATCGTGAAGAACAAAAGACGAAAGAGAATTGAGGAGTCGTGCGAATCGAGAAATTTCGGAGACGAGAAACACCATCGCACATCAATATCAAGCGACCCGATACAAGCATGAGCAGAGATCGACCTCTGATCATGCTCATGCCATGCTCATACCGTGATAAATCGGCTCGCCATAACAACTGGCGAAATAGCGCACCATCGACGGACGCTCGACAAATTCTAGTCAGAAGTGGACCGTCAAAGTCGAGGGCGACCAGCCGCCACCAAAACGGCGGATCATCAGAGATCGTGTCGAAATCCGCATGGATCGTAGCGTTTTCGAAGAATTGGACCCTGTCGCTCATTGACAATGGACTAAAATGCAACGACCGCCGAAAACGCTATTGGGAATGGAAACAGTTTGACTCGTACCGATTAAGAAAAATTTTTGTTCACCATAAAAATTTGGCGCCAAGGATGCCGAAAACCGAAAACAAAAAAAACACTTTTATTTTCCTTTTTTTTGCTTTCCAATAATTTATAAATATATTTTCGTTTATTTTCTTCGAAATACAATCCTATCCTTGTCCTTTTAGATGTCATACAAAAATTACATCATTCAAAATCTTCTGACCCCCACCCCCCTCCCCCTGTCATCCACTGCCATCTTTGCCCCGATACCCCCTTAGGATGACATCATCTTTGCCCGACCCCCCCCTAAATTGGAAAATTTTGGAGCTTTTTTCAAAAAAGTTTTTGCACATTACGTTTCCTTACACTAATAACACTTTACACTAACACTTTACACTGAATGATGTCATCTTTGCTCGACCCCCCCCTACCC